>JAGDQP010000847.1:92731-140530 GCA_022664845.1 Lepisma saccharinum
TTAAATTTAAAAAAAATGTTTCACGTTTTCAAAAAATTCCCTTTTATTAGTTTCTTAAAAAAGTTTTTTCCGTTTTTGCTTTGAAATTACTAAAACTATTTTCTGTTTTACGTTTGTAGTTTTACAAAATGTATTTTTTCTTTCTTGTTTTCAGTTTCAAGAAATATTTTTTTTTGTTTTTACTTTTACGAAAATAATTTTGTTTGGTATAAGATTTTACATTTTTAGTTGCAAAAAAGGTTTCCGTTTTTGTTGTCAGTTTGATAACAAGTTTTTTCCTTTTTCCTTTCATTTTCCCAAAATTTTTCCGTTTTCCTTTTTAGTTTCACCGTAGGTGTTTTCTCTTTTTCTTTTTAGTTTTATGAAAAATATTTTCTGATTTTCGTTTGTAGTTCTACAAAAACTGTTTTCTGTCCTGTTTTACTTTCACAAAAAGTATTTTTATTTTTGTTTCCAGTTTCACGAAAAGCATTTTTAGTTTTGTGAAAAGTATTTTGTTTTAGTTTTCAAAAAGTGTTTCAGTTTTCGTTTTTAGATTTACAAAATGATTTTTATTTCTGTTTTTAGTTTTACGAAAAGTGTTTCCGCTTTTTGTACATTAAAAATCCGTCCTATTTTTAGTTTTACAAAAATGTTTTGTGTTATTTTCTAGTTTTACAGAAAAATATTTTGTTTTGTTATTAGTTTTGCGAAAATTATTTTCTGTTTTACGTTTTTAGTCTTACATGTTTTTTAATTTGTTGTTTTCAGTTTCACAAAAAGGATTTTCTATTTCTTGTTTTAGTTTCACAAAAGAATGGTTGGTTTAAGATCTTGTCCCTTTCCGTTTCTAGTTTCAGAAAAAGGTGTCCATTTTTGTTTTTAGCTTTAAGACAAGTTTCTCTTTTCTTGCTTTTATTTAAGAAAACGTTTCCGTTTCCTTTTTAATTTCAAGAAATGAGTTTTGGTGTTTTAGTTTGTAGTTTTAGGAAAAGTATTTTCTGTATTTGTTTCTAGTTTTACAAAAAGTGTATTTTGTTTTGTATTTTACGCTCACAAAAAAGTACATCCCATTTTTGTTTATAGTTTCACGAAAAGTATTTTCTGTTTTTATGTTTTACGAAAAGTATCTCGTTCTGGTTTCAAGAAAATGTTTCCATTTTCGTTTTGCTTTACATAAAGGTTTATTCGTTTTTTCTTAGTTTTACGAAAAGTTTGTAAGTTCTTAGTTTTTCCGTTTTCTTTTTTAATTTTACACAATTTTTCCGTTTTCTTTTTCAGTTTTACAAAAATGTTTTCTGTTGTTTTTAGTTTGACAGAAAAGAGTTTTCCGTTTTGTTTTTAGTTTAACAAAAAGTGCTTAATGTTTTTGTTTTTCAGTTTTATAAAAATGTTTTGTTTCTTACGTTTTATGAAAAGTATTTTCAGCTTTTTTATTTTTAGTTCTACTAAAATTCTTTTGTGTCTTGCACCCCTTTAAAAACAAAATTTCATTTGTAACTTTGTAAGAGAATTTTGTCATACTCTTAAAAAGTTACGTTATAACTGAAATTTACAGTTTCATAACTTTTCACAAAGTAAAATTTCATTTGTAACTCAGATACTCTCAACATGTTTTCTGCTGATACAATCTATAGTGATATTTCCAAAGCTTTTTATAAATTTTATCATACTGTTTTGATTAAGAAATTTTCTAGGTTCGGATTTTCTAAACAGTTATTCCAGTTGATCTTTTCGTATTTTAGACAGTAAAACAATACGTTGTTTACGATAATTAGATGTCTGATTTATTTGATATTTACTTTCGCGTGCCTCAAGGACCGTTATTTTTTATATTATTTATAAACGATTTACCGACTGTTGAAAGTATGACCTGTACGCGGATAACATGAATTTGTTTAAACAAATAACATTAGATTAGAATGTTTAGAGTTGAAGGAAGATTTAAACTGTTGCTACAAGAGGAGTGTTCAAAATAAACTGCATTTCAATATCCATAAGGGTATTTCAATTACCTTTTCTAGGGAAATAATAAAATCAATTTTGGATATAACATTAATAACTTAAGTATCAAAACAATCTAAGAGGAAAACGATTTGAGAATTCTCATTAATAATGTAGTTATAGAAAAAGTATCTAAAAGGTAACTTTTAGGATTTCTAATAAAGTAGACATGAGAATACCGCAATTTTACTGCTTTAATAATTGTAGTTAATACATTTCTTAGAGGCAAACTAGTATGCTCCTCACTACAGGCAATTTATTATTAAAATTTAACGTATTGAAAACAAATTTTTGAGAAACCTGTATTACAAAATTTTTAGAATTAATTCTTATCAAGAAGCGGTGTCGTGCAATATAATTTTAAATATTTTAAATGTAAGTTCGTTGGCAACCAGATACGAGGACTTGCAGTTAACTTTTCTTTATAAATTACTAAATGGATTTATTGATAGCTCGGAGTGTCTCAAGCTATTGAATTTTGATACAAAGGATATCAATTTCAGCAGTAAATTGCCTTTTAATTGTAATAGATCTTAAACTATATCAAATTCCAATGCACCTGTCATACGAATGTGTGAATTGTACAACAAATTGGTGAAAAACAATGTGGGTGTTGATTGTGTTATGCCGCATTCTACTTATGTGAAAACTCTTAAATGTAATATCTGATTGTTGTTAATTTTTAACTTGATATTGTATTACTTTCGGCTAATATATTAACATTATATTTATTTGTGACAAGTAATTACGTTGATATAATTGTGTCCAGATTCTATCATCTATGTTTCAATTTTGGTCTTGCATCTAATATTTGATATATTTTTAATACTTACTATTACTACTTGTTGATTATTTTCATGTATGTTTCCTATTTGTTTCCCTTTTTGCTTTCTAGTTCTGTAATTTATCAATTTTAATGTATGTAATTATATAAGCCTATCGTAACTGGGATATTTCTTTTGCTGTAATAGGCGGCTACTAACTAAATAAACAAAACTTTATCATACTCTTAAAAGTTTGGTTATCACTTAATTTTATAATTTATAGTTTGTAACTTGCACGAAGCGAAATTTTATTTATAACTCCCTTACAACATTTTTGTCATGTTTTAAAATATTTATTATAACATAAGTTTACAATTTGTAGTTTCTAACTTGCGCAAAGTGAAATTTCATTTGGAAGTTTGTAACACAAAATTTGTTGTACTTTAAAAAAGTTTTACACTTTGTAGTTTCTAACTTACACTTAACAAAATTACACTCAGAACTTTATAACAAAAACTTTGTGAAACTTTCAAAATGTTTTGTTTTAACTTAAATTTACAGTTTAAGTTATTAATTTACACAAAGCAAAATGCAACTGTTTTCAGTTATACAAAGCAAAATGACATTCAAAACTTTGTAATAATGATTTTAACTGATACCAAAACTATTTATGTATTTTTCTGTTTCATTCGTCTAACAAAAAGAGTTTTGTATGTTCCGCTTTACAAAATGTTTCGTATCATGTTAATTTTGAAAACAATATAGTTCTTAGCAATATAATGTTTGTTTTAAGTTTTACTAAACTGTTCTAAATGTCTCGACACGCTTCACAAAACAAAACAAAATATAATTGAAATATTCAAATGATGATTTTTAGTTTTACAAAACTGTTTTATATGTTCTTACTTTCCCAAACCAACTGACATTCACAACTTTGAAACAAAAATTAAAGTTTACTTCCAAAATGTTTTGTCCCTAATTCAACTTCAATATTTATAAATTATACAAACAATCAGTTTAATTTGTAGAAAAGGTTCCCTTGCATCGAAGATGCGAAATAAAATGTATTTTCTAAGTTGTGTATTATTGTGTAAACAATAAAATTTTCTGTAGAAACAGAAAATACTTTGTACAACTAAAAAAGGACAACAGAATACATTTCGGTAAAATAACAGCAAAAAGGGAAAAAGGTTTTTAAAACTAAAAAACAGAGAACTCTTTGTGAAACTAAAAAGAAGAACGGAAAGCTGTTAAACGAAAACAAAATGCTTCTGGCAAAACTGAAAACAAAAATAGCAAATACTTTTCGTGAAACTAAAAACAAGAAAGAGAAAATACTTTTTGTAAAACTAAGACGTAAAACAAACGAGTGTTTGTAAATCTAAAAGCAAAAATGGGCAAACATTTTTAAACAAAAACGGAAAACCGAAAACAGAAAACATTTTTCCGAAACTAGAAATGTAAAGAAGAAAATAGCTTTTAGTAAAATTAAAAACAAAAACGGACATTTTGTAAAACTAGAAACAAACTTGATAAACGTTTTTGTAAAACTAAAAATGAAAGCAGAGAAAACTTTCTGTAAAACTAAAACATAATACTTTTCGTAAAGCTAAAAACCAAAAGCAGAAAATGTTATTCTTGAAACTAAAAACAAGAAAGAGAAGACACATATTTGTCTAACTTAAAATCTTTGTTACAACGTGTGATCAACATTTTATTTTGTACAACTTAGAAAACAAAATGTTTAACTAAAAGATTTTATAAGCAAACTGAACTCGTTCTTGCAAATATTTTTCACAACATTTCTTTTTATATAAGTTGGGAATTGATGTGATTCAATACATATGAGAAAGAAGAGTTTCCTAATAATAATAGTAATTACCGAATGAGTTGTGACCGTTTGAATAGAGATCCGTATGTAAAACTTACGTATTCTAAATCCTTACTTTCTGAAATAATAAACGTACATACCAAAGTATATTTGCTCGCAAAAGGCATCAAGATTATACTAAGCAAATAACTTTATTTACTATACTCCAATAGGAAACTTTCATCTGTCGTATTGAGAGCCATCGGTTCTCATCTTCAAGTACATATGTTCACAAGTAACAAATATAAACATCTTCACAGAAAACAATAGATATTATATAAATAAGAGACATACCATTTATTATCCAAAGCATATTTTGTAATCAATCCTACAATTAATTATTATTTGTAATGTCAGTCTTTATACTAAGTTCAAACATCCTTATTCGCAACAATCTGATGTCGTTCAAGACAAAATTAACAGACTAGTTGATGCTGAAACAAAAAATATCAAAGGGCAATAATTCAGAAAACATTAGAATCAACGGTTATAGAATATATGAGTATTTTCACGTATAAACCACAATCTTCCAAGATACGTCGTCAGTACACAGCCCATATCCCATTAATCACCCACCTCTCTACTAAATCAAAAGCGCAGGTCTGTCCAACTCATGTAACCAAATATTGCACACATTAAACTGCAATAGTTGCATACGCACAGAAATTCTTTAAGTTCATCAATTACCATTCTGCTATAGTTCATCAATTATCATACACCACATTGATCTGACGTAGCACGAAAAATAATACACCATGTACATCTATTTATACTATAGCCATACTAAACTATACAGTAATAGTACCATCTCAGACTTCCATGCACATTAATAAATACTTGTCCATAATAGCAAGGATCAAACCATCAATTTTAGCATTTTATACGCAATTTTAATATCCTTCAAATAACTTAGCATTGACACATTATTTCATGAAAATATACATTATTTTTCATAAACCCATTCGACACGTTCGTAAACTTCAATGAGCTTATCACCCTTTTATAAATAATATTTCCATACCTAAAGTAATGAAATATACTTTTAGATTTATAAATGCAAACCAACACAACGTTATCTAATTCCATAATATCCATATAGTCATATCCTTAAATCAGCCAAACCAACATAAACATAACGTCATATTTTAACAAATGGCCCCTGAAAACTTCCCCTCCTTCACAAACGTACTAAATTCGGCTTCTGTTTTTAAAAATTTGGTTTGACTAACCTATGCTAATAACCATGGCTGTTTATCCAGTTTCTTATTTTGTAGTCGTAATCCGCTTCTGTAAGGGGTACATTTTCCTTTTGAATTGTTACATCAATACTATTCTTTTCGTTAGCTTTGGGTAAACATTAGGACTTACTTACATTAGGTTAACTAGGTGCATTATCGACAAACGATTCCGTAGGGGTTGATTCATTAAGAATTTCCGGTTCAATACTTAATCCAGTCATATTAGAAATAGTAGAAATATAAATGGCATTATCTAACGTATTTTGAGACTGACCTTTAACCTCTATGTCACCTGTGGACCTATATGTAACCAAGTTTTCTACTACCAATATGTTACATAGTAATTTATCGTAAGTTTTCGAAACAGCGGAAATGAACTGCAGAAGTTGGTTTTGCCCCTCTCTCAATGCGTGTAATTTTCTAATTCGTGAAAATAATCTAACTTAGGCTCATTAATTTGTTGAACCTCATTATTTACCAATGTGTTCGATGAAATTTCATTATTTACTATCTCACATTGAGCAACATAGGTTTCCGTTTGTGCATCTTTATATTCTTAATGAAACAATCTGGACCAATCGGGTATCAAAATATTTAAACCATCTCTACCAATACTTGCTATGTGCTTTTCTATAACTAACATCTGAAATCGTAGTAAGGTTTTTACGACATTCTGAAAAGTTAGAGCAACGTTCACTGTGCGAATAATATCTAGAGTGGATTTGTTAATCAAAGACAACTTAGATGGTTCAGGCTTAAATAGGCGTATCAAATTTAGGGTCGTTAACATTGAAAGAAGTAAGAGATTGAAAACTATACCGGTTTGTATAGCATACTTTACCTTATTACTAATAATATCAGGTTCGATCGAAATTTTCTGATCAATAATCTGATCTGTATCTGGAATTATAGAAAGGCAATCATCTACGAACAACGAGGTTATATCTGGTGAAGTTTGTGTAACAACTTTAGCTGTATCAGTATCTCTGATTTGATTTTTTCGCACAAATTTACCTTATGACCAGCACATTTTAGCTCAGTGCCCAATACGATCGCACGCTGTGAACGCAACGGTTTTCGCGGGACACTTACACATCTGACATGGTTTCAAACCACAACTGAAACAAATTCTCTTACTGCTATGAGAAGACTGGGTTTTGGCCATAAGCCCGATTATGCAAAAATTGATTACCATTTGAACGCAACTGAAAACAACCATTCATTTATCATAAACACCTATGACTATTTGATTTTGAATCATGTCTTCATTGCTATCACCAAAATTACATGTGTTAGTTCTATTAAAAAATCTTTAGCACGCTGCAATTCTGCTTTTTTGAGTGAATGAAATTTATATCTCTCAACAATAATATTTGTTTTTGACTCATAATATTTCAGTAACCTTTCTGATAATTCCTCAAATGTTACATCTTTTATACACGTAGGTGAGCATAAATCACGTAACGTTGCATAAAACTCGTGCCCAATGGACGAGATAAATAACATTACATAATTTCCAACTGCAATATCCCACATCTTACAATATGTATTGAATTTCTCTACATATACAGCTGGCAAAGAAACGTACGTTATTTAAAAAATAATTTCTTTATGCATGAGTATAAAGAAAAGCATGGCGGGCGTGCAATACCATATGAAACACATTTGTTACAGAATACGTAACCTAATCGGTTATCGCTATAAACACTTTAAAGAAAATTTGTTTTATGAATTACTATTTAAAAAAAGAAATATATTGTTTATGCATGACTTAAATGAGAAACAGGGCGCGCCGAACACTTTTTTGCTTTATTTTAGCTAAAATTATAAAATTTGGCATAGTTGTGTATTTTGATGGGTAGATTAAGAAATTATCAATTTTTTTTAAATGTTGCCATCTTTAAATAAATATGGCGGCCAAAAATCCATAATGTATACCATTTAAGATAGGAACGTGACATTTTATATGAAGGTACCTTATGCATACTAGTTCAAGAAAATATATTAAAAGTTTTGAAAAGTTGCCTTTTAAAAACAAAGATGGCGTCCTATTTTTGGCATCGTTTAACTTACAGAGCTGAAATTTCGTATGAATGTACCTTTTCCATACTAGTTCAAAAAGATTTAAGATTTTTTTGAACAGTTGCCACCTTGGATCTAATTTGGCCGCCAAAATACTAATTTGTTAACCATTCATGGCAGACATGTGAAATTTAGTATAAACATATGTGATTGCGAGTAAATGAACACAATATATTTTTTTGGAATAGTTTGCATATTTGATTAAAAATGGCCGCCAGAATAGTAATTTGTTAACCAATCAAGGCAGATATATTCAACTTAGAATCATTACTCGTAGCTTACATTAAAGGGGCATGCAGAAGTTTTAAGAACCAAGAAAAGCAAAGCTATTGATTAGAGTTATTTAACAACAGTAAATCGCTAGTTCCGAGTTTAATGCTGAATAAATGTATTTAAATACTATCGTGTTAAAGGAGTTTTATTATTATTTTTGCAGGTTGGAACTCATTTCCTTGAGGGTGAAAGTAATAACGAGTATCATCATTCAAAGAAAGAAAGACAATTTAGTGGAACCAGCATTTAGTGCAGAAGCTGAAATTGAATTTGTTACATTTGAACATGTTGGTGTTTGATGGGGCATAAATTAAAGCAATCAGGGTTAGTGTTATTTTTGTTGATGTTTTTGTATTGAGAGTCGACCGAGTGTTAGAAAGAAAAAACTGTCGAACATTGTCTGCAAAAATGTATTCAGTCTTTGTTGCACAAGCGACATAAATATTTAAAAAAATATATGAGTAGTAAAGTTTTAATTGTTTTTCAATGCTAGGGAAAATTTTCAGTCATGAATAACTTAGAAATAATGGTTCAAGACTTTCCTTTTTGTAAAAAGCATGGGGAAAGGGAAAAAATATATTTTTTGTCAATTTTAACTAAAATTTTAAAAAAATCAAAGGATGGAAAATAATCCTTGTTGATAGCACAAAAGATGTGGTGTTTGAAAAGACAAAATCTTTAGTTTTTAAGAACCACTGCCGAAATAACATTTCCCATTAACAAGACCGTAGTATTTTATTTTTAAATAGTTACGTGCTCATATAAAAATGAATTACTTGCTTTACCTTATAAAAAGGCAATGCCAAACTGCTATTAGTTTACCTTGTAATAATAATTTGTAGTTGACCATTACTGCATGTTTAAATAAACTCATTTAAAAGTACTTGACTCATTTTAAAGTTGATTAATTGTTTCTAGAAACATTCTTTTGATTTAAATATTTTGTTTTACACACCACTACTGCATGTTTAAATAAAATACTTCACATTTGACTTTTTAAAAATCTTTTGCAGAAACATTATTTTGATTCAAATATTTTGTTTTACATACCACTACTTGATGCTCTAATGAAATACTTGACTTTTGACTTTAAAAAATCTTTTAGCAGAAACATTTCTTTTTAAAATTATTTAAAAAATATTAAAAAATATTTAAGGTATAACAAACTACATTTTTTGTTAGTTGCGTTTAGGGTAAGAGTGTGATAACACCATTTTAATTACGTTGTTGTTTCTTTACTATTTTAGAATGAAGACAAGTATGAATCCTCTTTATAATATTTTGTCCTACTGGTTAAACGCACAAATCCTTGATAGAAACGCCATGGTGCCTATCTGGCGAGATATTTGCTACGCGTATAGCTGTGGTTTTCGCCCTAAAAGAGATTTTGTAAGTAGAGAATTTACTTTCTACCTTAGTGATACATTTTGGGACCGTATTGAAGAGTGCATTAGCTTATGACAATCCGTGGGAGATCTACTGGCATTGTATAATCTAGCTCCTTGGAAATTTGAAGGCTTAATTCAATTACTGGAAGATAGATTTAATGAAATATGGTATCAACGCCGAATTGATTTGGACAGATTAGAGTCTGCCCCTCTTTTTAAATTATTTTGTTTTCAGTATGCTTATCATTTGATGTTGGAATTCGAAAGCATGCTTTCCTTACCATTGGCATTGAATACTGCTATAAATGTTCATAATGGAAACATTATGCAGTATCAGCAACAAGCACAATCGGAATATGAAGTACAGCCTGTAATTCCACCAATAAATGATTGTCAGTTTCAGCATGATGGGGGACAGGGTAGTATGCATATTTGCAGTAATGAAACGGCAACTCCTGCATATGGGTTTGACGGCAATGGAACAAGAAGAAAGTACTAGTTGTATGACTAAATCAACAAATACAGTATTAGATCTGTTAAAGGAAGTAGATTCAAGAGAAAATGGAAAACTGTTACCTTTGCCTACTTCTCCAGTAAAGATGGAAGAAAATGCAAATGAACCATTACCTGATCTACTTGGTGGCGTCAGTCCAACACTGAATGCAATGCTTCTACCACCTATGGTGCCTGTTTTAGCTTGCAACCAAAATAATAATAATATTGCACCAAGGGATATAAACTCGGATGTGATGTATCTAATTTTTTGAATATGATGTATTGAACCATACAGTCAGACAAGTAGGACCAAATGAAGAAAATAGAAGTCAAGATTTTGATAATGTGAATCTTTGTACTCAGCTTTCAGCAGAGGAGTTGTGTATGCCAATAAATTAAAAAAGTAATAGAAAGAGGACCTGGAATCGGACACAACAACCTACAGCTAAACCTTATCATCAACAGCGTAATATTCTTGTTGAAGCAAGCTCATCAAGTAATGCTCCCCCTGTTGTTCAGCGATTGTTTTGTAATGTTATACATAATAATATAAAACAAGAGGCACTGAAAAAACAAGTAAAAAGAATGGCGTTGCATCTTCTGTTTGGAAACCATGGAAGCCTACAAAAATATGTGTGGTATTGGAAATGAACCATCACAAGCCTTTGTCATTGTATCAAGCAGTCTGAGAAATTTTCCGCATTTCGGGCTTTATGGGAGGGAAATAACCTTGGAAAACACTGATTAAATACCGATAGTGGAGCCAGAACAGTATGTAAATAGATTGTTTGAATTTGCCACATGACATATTCTATCACGAATTCCAGAATATGCATACGCCGGATTAATGTTCGATAGCAGTAACTCTATCTTGTTTCTTGGCGCTTAAGAAATCAAATTACTCTAGAAGTCATTTTGCAAACGCTAGAAAATGTTCTCAATTCCAACGAGAGTTTTTTGATTTGAGAATTGAAAATTAAAGTCCTATGGACTGATCCTCGATTTGGCCAGGGAGGAGGACTTAATAAGCGTGCAAATAAAGTAGTGGATAAGGGTTTGTTTCTTTTGTCCTGCACGATAAAACCAGCGAATAATATTTATTGTTTGCCACAAAGTTTGATTTTTGCCGAGGGAAGAGCAGATGGAAATCGTTCGCTAGCACAAGCTTTATAAAATACAAAACAACGACCAAACATGTGGATTGATAGAGCGAAAGAGTTATGTCGTAAAGCAGGTGTTGACAATGAAAAAATAACTTGTGTACTTACAGAGAAGTACATATGTTTCAACAACAATTACTTCCAAATTACCAAATTGTAGTTTATGAGAAAGACCCCGAAACAAGAGAAATTATTAAAGTATATAGTGGTCCAGCTGCTCGATAACAGTTGTTTATTGACTTTCGAGATGACCACTACAGTGTAATTCCCTCCATTAGAAAATATCTATTAGCAGAAAGATATTGTCCATATTGTTTGATAGGATACGACGTGAAGCCAATGTATCATAAATGCGAATATAAATGTTCTTACTGTCAAGAGTACCATGGTATTACAGAAGAAAAAAAAGGCCGATTTCCGTGTGATAATTGCCGTAGAATATTTCCTTCATTGAATTGGTTGGTTAATCATAGAGTTCCATCAAAGAAAAGTAATAGATCCTTATGTCAGAATGTGGAACTTGTCACAGACGTGTAAATATGCGTCGTGGTTCGCGAAAACAAAAGCATGTTTGCGGTGAAATATACTGTTCCCTATGTGAAAAATTCGCTTTACCTGGCCACGAATGCTATGTACAGCCATTAAGGAAACAACAGTATGATAGATTTCTTGCCTTTATATTTGACTGCGAAGCTCTGCTATTAGATTCTAATGAAAAGGAAGAGAGGGAGCATGAAGTGAACTTGGTTATATCGTCGCATCGCTGTAACCAACGCTGGAATGAAACAAATTCAGAGGTTCCCTGTGATAATTGTGGCGATCCAAACAATGGGCATAGTAGAGACTTTATCTTTAAGACGATGGGAGAGTTTATAAAGCATGTACTAATTGCCAGGCGTAAATTTCAGAAGGTAGTATGCCTTTCACACAACGGATCTGGTTTCAACATGATACTAGCTGCAAGAAACTTAATTGAAGAGCAAGTTCATGGAAAAATATACAATGTGTCATGAACGGCTAAAAAATGGCCAAATGATCTAAAATGAACGCATTATTTTTAGAAATACCCTCCTTTATATGAACAATAAACTTAGTAATTTGCCATAGAACTATAGCAGAATTCAATTGTTTTTTCCACGGACATCGACAGTGTTATCCTAGCCTCCGCCATACTTCATTAGATGGTGGACAAAGTCTTCAACAACTGTATCATCATACCGTGAAAATGGCAGAATATATAAGCAGTCTCAAAAACACAACATTCATCGAAATATGGGAATGCGAATAGGATAAACAAGTCAAGAAAAACAAAGACATACTGATGTTTATTTAGACCCACTGCGCAAATCTGTATGATGGATTGATTCCGAAGATTGCATTTAAGTGGGAAGGACAGAATGCTTTCGTAGTTTGTATAAATGCGGTGAAAAAGATAAAATATATATATATACGTAACTAGCTTGTATCCGTGGGTAGTGGCTCCAAAAATGCTGCATGTAGGCATGCCACGCGTGTTCAAGAACAATTTTCCAGGACTGGGAAAAGTACACGGACTTGTGTTTGCACTATCTTGACACCAACCGATCAAAAAATTCCAATATTGCCCTTTTCCTGTAATTCAAAATTACTTTTTGGTCTGTGCAAAACATGTATAGAGGAAACCAATAATAATGACTGCCACCATACAGAAATAGAAAGGGAATTCAGGCGAAGTTTTGCCACACCAGAACTTCATGACAGTATGAAACGTGGATATGAAGTAAAAGAAATTCATGAACTCTGGGAATTTAAAATGCAATCTGGCTTATTTGAAAAGTATGTGGGAAGTTTCCTGCTGAAAGGCAGTGGAATTCCAGCTGAATGTAAAACAGACCAACAAGAACAACAGTACATCAAAGACAATGAAGAACATGAAAATATTGAAATGAAGTACGACAACATTGAAAAAACCGGGGCTGCGTTACATTGCTAAATTGTTTTTGAATTCCCTGAATGGGAAATGGGGACAGCGCACAGACCTACTTGAAAGTAAAATTGTTGAGGATAGTGCATCATTTTTTAACATTATGCTTAATCCAAATTACGAAGTCTCAACAGTAACACCAATAGGAGAAAAAAGTTTAATTGTGACGTACAAGGACAAGGATAAGAAAACAAACCATTGTCATTTTCGAACGTTTGTTTGGCAGCATTTATTACATCATGGGCACGCCTACGGTTGTATGAATTAATTGATACTGTTTGGTATGATAAACTTCTGTATGTGGATACGGATTCCATCATGTATATCCACAATAAAAACGAAAAGTCGCCTTTGGAAACTGGGATGCACCTTGACGAAATAACTAATGAAATCCCTGATGGCTGGAATATGAATTTGTTTATTGGTTTAGATCCAAAGGATTATGCGTATTGCATACAGTAAATTGCAACTGGAAAAGTCAATGATAGTTTGAAAATTAGAGTCATCACTCTAAACTACCGAAATAAAGACGAAATTACTTTGGACCATCACCGACAAAACAAAAAAGAAAGTTATTTTTCCTTAAAAAAATATTCGAAGAAATCCTGGATTTGTGATTGTATCTAAACCTGAAACCAAAACCCATCAGGAAACTACTAGTAAACGGGGAAGAACTACTGAAGACATTGCAATCACTGACTACAAAACCTTACCCTATAGCTACAAACAACATTGAAGAATAAAATTGCAGTAGTAGTAGTACAACTTGCTAATATAAAAACAAAAATCTTGATTGGAACTTCTCATTTGAATTCAAGACGTTGCCGTTTCAACATCCTTCCACCATCATGGTCAGTGGCTTTCTGAAATCAGGAAAAGTACATTTAATAATAGGTTGTTACAATTTAAAGATCACATGTTTAGTACTAAATTCAAAGTAATCGTTTGGTGCTATGGAGCTGTTGTTCCATACCTTACAGTTGAAAATGTTAGATTTCCTCAAGGTATTCCCAATATGGAAACATTTGAAATTCAAACAAATTCACTGATTATTTTAAACGATTTAATGAGTGAAACAAAAGTAGATGTAAATAATTTTTTCACAAACTGAAGACACCATAAAAGTTTAACTGTTATTTTCATTGTATGAACATTTATTTCCAAAAGGCAAGAATTCCCGTAATATTTCCTTAAATAGTCACTATCTTGTGGCTTTTAAGAATCAAAGTGATAAAGTACAAATTGACTACCTAGCAAAACAAATTTTGCCACGTGATAGTAAAGGACAGGTAGGCGTATTTTAACAAGCGACAATAAATCCACACAGTTATCTCCTATTTGATTTAACGCAAAATATTCCCGAGGCATTACGAATTCGTACAAACATTTTTCCCGATGAAACCATGCTCATCTATGTGCGTGTAAAAGTCATGCATAGTCTTTAACGTTCAGTTGACGTTAGGATGTTGAGCTTAAAGCATTACAAAAATGACCTCCGTGCTCTTTGTAGATGTAAGGGCAAGCAACGAAACGCTTGTTATAAAAAGCTTCAGGAGGTGTTATTCGAACCATTGCACAAGTAGCAAAAAATACCATAAATTGAAACATTCCATTGAGTCCACATGAGAAAGCAAGATTACGTCGACATAAAAGGACGTTACGTGCATTGTATCTTGCAAAGTCCAGTATTAAACGTAGATGAAAAATATTATTACAAAAAGGAGGGACATTTTTACCTTTATTGCTAGCATCAATATTAAGTGCAGTGGCCGGAAGTCTTTTCAATCAGTAACATGGCTATAACTCAATTTAAAAAAAATGATTTTAATACCGGAACAAGCAACAGCACCATTGGCATCATCAGTAAAATCCCAGGAAACACACGAAACGCGCTTATATCAAGAAATGGAAAATATATTAACATGTATGGATATAACACCACAGGAAAAATGGAAAACGTACCCGCAGGCACTGCATAGGTACTTGGATCATATACCACCAAGAAATCAATCCATTGCACTATCTATCGTGGAATCAGATGCAACAACAAAAAGTATTTCTACAAATCCATTAATTCAACTTATTTTAGAATCTGTTCCTAAAACTCAGACGAAAAACAGGAGTCTTATTAAATCTAGTGCAAGCATCCAATCGCATCAGTTGGGATCCGTCCGGTATGGTAACCATTGATAATACTGTTCTCCCAGGATCTAATATTATTGATCTTGTAAATGAAGTGGTAAGAAAACGTAAACCACAAAATCTAATTGCCATACAATCATTCAAGCAATTATCATAGGAAATTAATATTCCAAAAGAATTAAAATTTTCAGTTTGGTTCAGGTGATTCTTTGTTTAGGAATCCCTTATCTATTCGTTAACTAATAAAAAGCAAAACGTTAAAATTAAAGAACAACAAAGGCCAAGAAACGTTATACCAGCGCCATATTAAGAAATTTTAGATTTTATAAAATGTAAACATGTCGTTATACAAATTGTATTATACGTATTCGGATCTAGTTTCTCTGGGAAGTGTTAGAAAATTACAACAAAAAATGCAACATCAAAAATAAAAGTTAAGAAATGGTTAGCATCACAAGATGCCCATACATTACATGCTCTCGTACGTAAAACCTTTCCACAAAAACAATATTATGTGAGTGGTCCAAATGAATTACTACAAATGGATTTAGCAGATATGTAAAATGTGTCGAAGTATAATGATGGGTACAGTTACATTTTATGTTCAATTGATGTCTTTACAAGGTATGCAACATGTATTCCCGTGAAAAATAAAACGGGTCCTGTTGTAGCTGAAGACATTACGAAAACTTAAAAATGGTTGAAATTACCATTAGCACTTTGTCAAACGGATTTAGGGACAGAATTTTATAACCAACACGTGTAACGGGTATTTGAAAAGTATGAGGTTAATCATTATAGTGTTCATTCGGAAATAAAAGAAGCACTTCTAGAACGATTTATTCCCGGGTCGAAGGAAAACATATACAAGTACTTTACGGCAGAAAATACATACCGGTACATTGATGTATTAGACCATCTTGTACATAGTTATAATCATAGTCCGCATTCCACAATTAGGCTTGCACCTAGTGATGTCTCGGATACAAACGTAAACCAAGTCTGGCAAACCCTATACGGAAACAAATTCAAAATTCAACCCAAATGTAAATTACAATCCGGAGACTATGTTCGTGTAAGTAAATATAAACATAAATTGGAAAAGGGATACTTACCGAAATGGTCACGTGAAAATTTTATTGTTGACAAATGTATTAAAAGTAATCCTGTCGTGTATAAAATCAATGATTTTAATGGTGATCCCATCACTTTTATAATCGGGAACTTCAAAAAATTATTACAAGTCAAAAGAAAACGTACCTTATTGAGAAAGTGTTAAAACGAAGAAAACTATGTGTCTTCGTTAAATGGTTAGGATATCCTCCAACTATGAATAGCTGGGTATGATGAAAACTGTTCAGTCAGCATCATGACATCATCCGGACATGCTAATGAATTTTATGTAACATTACCCTCCAATGCTAGTTTATATGTATTTGATAATACCACTGCATCATATACAACCAAGCTTGTTCAACCAATACATTTAACAGGAAATTGGGTGGTGAGGTTAATGGGAATTAGTATTCCCTGAAGTCTTTACAATATTAAGCAGGAGCACGAATTTATTATTCAAACTGAAGGCAAAAAGAAAAGAGTATAATATTAAATTTCCACCAGGATATTATTATTCCGTACCGACATTGCTGGAAAGTATTCGACAAATGATTGAGACTCAAGGAAAGGAACAAGCACTACAAGAAGCAAAACAAAGGAGGGTGAAAAAGAACGATTACGAATCATACTTCACGATTTACTTAAAGTAACTCAAATGAATAAACAATTAGAAGCAGAACTTACTACTGCTGTTGATGATGCTCAACCTGAACTTGTAGGTGACGATCCCAATCTCGAATATGAAGACGATACAACAGGTAGCGATGATCCTGGTATATCACATTATGATTACACGCGTGATCGTGTTTATATTAAACACGAACGATATCGAAAAAGCCATTATATAATTGGAATGACATTTGCATTACAAAATCTTCTTGGGTTTAGTAACGATCCAGACGTAGAAAATCACAGCATACACTATTTTCCGCATAGTCGACTTAAACGGCCATTGATTTTAACCATTCCTGCACCACTTGCATGCAATTTAGATTATAATATCCCTTCCGAAATTAATGTTTGTCTTGATGTGGTCAAGACTCAGCCTGCCATTGGAAAACTATTTCGAAAATTAAGGGTGCACGAGTATCAGTACGGTGAAATCAAATCCTATATGTTTGAACGGCCTCAGTATATGAAAGTGGAAAAACCATATTTTGATACTTTACATGTAGACTTAGAAGATGGACGAGGACAAAAATTGCCATTTCAATTTGGAACGTCAAGAATTACACTTCAGTTTAAACAAAAAGCATGATTTCAGAAAGTACTGATGATAATTTTTATATTACTCTACGTTCAAATGCAAGTACACAAACTTATACAAATAATATACCTACACATTTTCGTAATGTTCTAAATCATCGTATTTAATTAAATGATCCCTCGTGGAGGATTGAACTTAGTGAAATTCATGTTCCACTCACATGTCAAGATGTTCTTGATGGATAAAATATCTTTTGGTTTGATTGAAAGGACGGAAGAAAACTAAAACATCGTATTACATCGGGAGATTATGCGACCGTCCAGGAATTACTGGATGAACTCAATAAAATTACACCATGATAGGATTTACCTATTCTAATACAGTTCAAATTAAAAAAAAACGATAATATTCAAGCTATTCGTTTTTCTCTCATGTTAGCATTGCAATTAGGAATTGAACCAAGTATTAACATTTTAAAACTCGGAGCAATACAAAAACAACCCTACCTAGGTATTGGGTACCCACAGCAAGTGTTTGTATACACGGATCTCATTCAACCACAATATGTGGGTGATACAAAAGCACCATTACTTCGATTGTGGCAATGACGCATACGAATCATGGAAAAGTGCAAACTACTACATTTCAAAACGTCCACTATTTTCCACTATCTAAATTAAGTTTCGATACAATTGAAATGCTACTAAAGCATCATGCAGGACGTAATTTGCCATTCGCATCCGGAATATTGACGGTGACACTTCACATTACGCGTCTTCAGTAATGAAAGTAGCAGTACATCACGGACGCGGAATTCCGTATTTTGCGGGACCCGTCTATTAGTGCGGCCACGGTATCGGAAGTTTATTTCGAGGTCTTTTTTGATTTGCAATGCCATTTATTAAACAAGGTGCCAAAGCCGTTGGACGGCAAGCGTCACAAACAGGAATTTAAGTTGCTGGGGATATGTTAGAAAATCGACCTCTAAAAGAATCCGCAAAAGCACGCTTACGGGAAGCAGGATCAGCTTTAAAAACAAAAGCTTAAACAAAATTAAATCAGTTGTTTACCGGTAGCTGTAGACGACGTGCACGCAAAAAGAGAGTTTTTACACGTGTTGGACCACCTGCAAAGTACTAGACTGAGAGATATTTTTAATTAATCATCATCATGTCGTTTCTACACCGGCTAGTAAAGAGTGCTGTACCAATGATTTATATTTGGTATCTGTACCCATGACACAAACTGCTATAGAATCCTCACGTACGGTTGACTATCGGCCTCTTTCCAAATTTACATCCGAAGTAAATATTGAATTTGTTATTCCTGGAGATACTTCAGAGTATATCGATCCTTCGCATCTTCACCTGTATGTCAAATCTAAAGTACTAAGGAGAAATGGGAATAAATTGCAAGTAGCTGCAACAGGACCACCACCCGTTGCAGCTGATATTGTTGGACCTGTGAATAATATTCTACATGCCATGTTTTCTCAAGTCGATATTTACTTAAATGATAAAATTATTTCGTCTTGGAATGGAACCATCCTTACCGTTCCTATTTTGAAACGAGTCTCAACTACGGGGAAGATGCTATCAATACTAATTTGAAAATGGGTTTATGGTATAAGGATACGGCGGGACAGTTTAATACGTTAACGAATGCCAATGTTGGATATCAAATACGCAGTGCAATGATTGCAGGTAGTGCATCTAGTCGTGTTTTCACTGATATTACATCCCTTAATCGTATTTTTTCCAATAAAGTTAACATTCGAGTCAAACTCAGTTGTAGTAAAGATGCATTATGTCTTATGGCAGCAAAACAATCTGATTTCAAAGTTCATTTGGAGGAAGTCATACTGTATGCACGTTATGGAAATATCTGCTGATGTGTCTCTTCAATTAAATCGATATATGCTTCAGGATACTGCAAAACATCCATTGACACGTATAGAAACACGTGTTCATACTATTCTTCAAAATGTATCTACTTTCAATTTGGACAATTCATTTTTAGGTAAAGTACCTAAAGATCTTGTTATTGGTTTTGTTTCAAATACTGCATTTAATGGAAAATACAATCAAAAACCTTTCCAATTTCAACATTTTAATCTCAACAAACTTCAAGTGCAAGTTGGTTCTAAATTTTATCCACCAACTCCCTTGACACCTAATTTTGCATACAATTTGTTTATTCTAAGTTATCATACTTAAATTTACGGGACTGGTATATTTCATCAAAATGCAGGTCATACCATTTCACCTGAAGAATATTCTAATGGCTATACACTGTATGCTTTTATTTTGTCACCTACCAATACATTAGACGATTCTACATGGGTTGTTGTCAAAGATTCACCTGTAAATATTAAAATGGGGTTAAGTCAAAATCTTGAAGATTCCATTACTTGTGTGGTGTATGCACAATTTGATTCATTAATTCAAATAGATAAAAACCGAAACGTTTATATGGATAATATGGTTTCATTCATCAATTTGGAGTTGAAGACCATAACTTTTATGTCATTATTATTTAAGTAAAGTAGTTGGCACTGTGTCTCAGTACATGTATATAATGTGAAAGTAAGTTCTTGTTTACATCAGTTTAATAACAACAGTATGAAGGCAATCATCCACTTTTTAGCGTTTGATCAAGCTGGTGACGATGACCTTATCGTCAAGGAGTTGGCCATTGTCAATCCTGATCTAAAGACCGCACATACTTGGATTTTTAAGCAACCTTTTAACAGTGTAAACTTGCCATTAACACTTCAATTGGACAAAGAGTACCTGTCCACAAACATCTATGGATTACAATGGTCAGAAGGCGACCGACGTAGAATACAACAAATTGCAGCAAGTCTTTCTAAACTATACAAAACATATTGATGTTCTGTACGTCCATGGTTGCCGCAGACAACAGTTTTTGGAACGACTCCTGGGACGAAGTGTGTTAAATCTAGAACATTTGAACTGTCTTGTTTTACTACAGAAATTACTTTCCCTGCAAGTCATTGTGGTCATTACCAACATCAGTTCCATACATTCCGATGTGAATTTTATGAAGCGCAATGTTATAGTAAATTTCTTACCTATCATGATTTGTCACGATATGTAAGTCATGAACCAAAAGCATACATAACCCTACCCTCAATACTCCAAGTTCCAGTGTACTTAAATATGATGATGTAGACTGTAATTCGACATGACTATGTGAAGCGATCAAATGTTAAGTGTTGTGTTGCATGACTGTGTCACAAGTTCCATGTTGACTGGCATACATGCATTAAATCACTTACCTGTAATACTAAAGGCACCAGATGCAATAATCATTAATTTAAGTCCGTCGTATCAACAAGGAACCTACTGGACATGTATCTACATTAATAAAACTCGTCGAGCTTTTATTTCGATAGTCTTGGCCGCAATCCACCAAAATCAATAGTACAATTTCTTCAACATAATTCTTCAATATATCATGTAAATAAAGTTCAATACAAAGCTGACAATTCCGTTTTATGTGGTTTATTCTGTATCATATATATTTATTATTAAGTTAGAAGTGTAAATATCTTTTCAAAATTTTCAAAAATCAACGTACAACGAAATGATTAACTGGTACTGAACTTGATCAACAAAATGTTGAAAGGAAACAAAATAAGTAAATAGCTTTTTTTACATATTTATCATATATAACTTATTTTTTATTAAACAAAAATTATATAATCCATGTAGTAGAGTAGTTTAGATGTCATAAAAACCTTTTACCTCTTAATCGTTTGAATTTCATTTCATAAAATAAAAATACACATTCTGGTAAAATAGATTTATTATCTTTATAAGTTACAATTTCATTGTGGATATTCCGTCAACGACTTTTAATGTTTGAAGTTTTAGCCAGTATTGTAATTGTACGCAATTCCGCAAAGCACATGCATACTCTTTCACCGGTTCATGATACGTACATTTTAAAATTTCCACCTTGGAATTCAGTGCACATAAGGCAGGATATCCTTGGTCTTCTAAATTTACAATAATTTTCAGTTGAAATACTTTTTGCAACAACACCATCTTTTCATGAACCTTACAATAAAAGATGGACCCCATTTCACATAATTGCAACACAATATGGCGAATGCGGGATACAGTATATCCGTTGGACGTATTTCACTCTAACCCATGCAAATGATGTGTGATCCAATCCAGATGTGTTTGATATGCCGCAGCTAAATCATAACGTTCACAAGATAGTTTCAAAAGACTATGAAATAACAAGGTGGCATCACATGCAGCTAAACAAAATTCTATGATAATGTATTCCTTAGGAGAAATCTTAGACTCTTGAAAGTCAATGACGTACTGTCTGGCACTAAGTACACGTGAACTATTCAGAGTTTTGTTTTGTTTCACAATTATCTGTATTACTTGTGCAATATATTTAGGGTCTCGTATAAATTGACAAATGACATTAAACAAGGTAGGTTTCAAAATATAATATGTGAATGGCCCTGCTGTACCAAAAGTTTATAATAGTCTTTGAAAAGTTCTGGATCGTTCAAATGACTTTGAATATAGTTTGCAATATCAAATCCGGTATTCCAAACGTACATGCAATTATGGGGTTCATGTAAATTAGACTCAGTGCATTCAAAGGTTTTTTTCGTAAATAAGTACTTTGCGGTGTTTAACACACACTTGTCTAATATAAATTTACCAATACAGTATGTACACTGAGCCATAATCACCACAAGTCACTAAAGTAAAACACAATTTCACTAAATAATTTTGCACACAGTTCCAGTAAATATAGTTGTCCACTACACAGTTCAATGTCACTTCACAAACACTGTCTCTTAGCAAAGTTTATGTGCAGTACGGTCCTTTTCTGCAAACATGTCAATTAATTTCCTCAACATTGTTTTCATCAGGCGTTGAATTCCCCAATCCATCCTCTCTTTCAAATCAGCACTGGCATCAGGGTGTGTTTTCATGTAGATTTTAAATAACACATCAATGGTTTCTGGTTGATGTAAAGTATTGCTGGTTCGAGCCTTTAACTTGGGATAAACTTCTTCAGGAAACACGTCTGGATATATAAAACGACTCAAATGTCCGTGACATTCATGGTCCTCATATTTAGGTGCGTTTTCAAAGCACCCCTTGCACAAAATACTGCCTATCGGTTTCCAAGCCTCAATGGTGGACCAAATACAACCTTCGTCCACCCATCGTGCAGTACATCTGCATGCGGTAGCTTCAGTAGCGTTCATGATCAACGATGTTAATAATATTAAATACTGTAACGCAATGTTCTATACCTTCAGAAACAACGTATAAACACACTCGTTCTCTCTCCACTACCATCTGCGCAAATTTCCCTTTCTTTCTAATTTCTTTTATCAAAACAAATTAATTACTAAGTATGTTTTATAATACATTCATTTTGTAGTACAAAAAATCAAACCACCTTAAAATTTCATTCGTTTTCTACCACCAATCATACATTACCAATAACATCTTTAAACGTATTCATAAAAAATGATACTTCAATCCAGGTCTACGCAAATACATAGTTTTATACAATTTACCAGTGCTTTCAAAAGGCTCATCAAAATTACATTTTATTACAAAAATCGGTGTTTATATTTCTCGAAATGAAACATCATTAAACAATATTACTACCAATACAATGTTCCGAGATCTCAAAACAAATTAACTTCTTTGCGCCTACAGCCATCCAGTACACAATTTTGGGTACCAAAAATGATTATCAAAGAAGGCGGTTCCCTATTACTTTTTGTGTGTTTTTTCCATTTTTAATCATCAAAAAAGAGAAAAAGGTACCTTGTGGCTATCTGGTATACGTTTCGCAAAGCACGGCTAGAGTTTGGGGGAGGTGACACTTTGATTAATGATGGGGAGGATACGGTATACGAAAATATCTAGACAGCAAGGGTTTAATTCAATGGGGGCGTCTTTCATTTTTTTTTTATTAAAATATGCCCTAACAGAAAGAGTTTAATTAATTAAATATGCAAATTAGTATACATATCTCGGCTGCTCCTACTGGCAGCCTATAGCGCGGTAACTACGCAGTTTTTCCCCCTCGATGGTATATTCTTTTTTCTTAATTTCATGTCAGGAATTTCGTGAGGTAATTTTGTTGGTGCTATTTTGCAATACCCTGCATACGTAATTTACTAGGGTTTAATTTACTCCGTTGTTGTAAATTTAATAACAAATTGTCTCCCCTTTTAGATGTTAAGTATTAAGATAAGTGTTCTAGAATTTTACTACTTTTCTCCTCCTCTTCCTTCTTCTTCTTAATATTATTATTATTACTACTACTACTAATTCTGCTAATATTTCTAATAATAATTGTAAACAATAAGAGTTATTTCCTTTCTTTTGATCTGAATTTAAAAAAAAATACAGATGCTTATCAGAATAATGGAAACACCTGTAGTTGGCAACACGTCAGATGTATGGGTTCGCAGTGGTGTCGTGGCGACCGCAGCGCCGGACTGCTGGTGGTGGTGTGTTAGGTCGGTACAGAGGTAGTGTAAAATGGGAGACCTCTCAGAGTTTCAAAGAGGGCAAATTGTTGGTGCGCGGTTATGTGGAGTGAGTGTGACGGCAGTGGCTAGTGTGTTAGGTGTGTCGCCAGGGACAGTGTCGAAGGTGATGACGGCCTACACAACACACGGGAAAACCACATCGGGGAAGCGGAACAGTGGGCGGAAGAAAAGCATCAGTGACAGGGCACTCCGGGTATTAAAGCACATTGTCACGCGGAACCGTCGTGCCACTGCGGCGCAAGTGACGGAGGAACTCAATCAGCACCTCCCCCAACCTGTTTCGACAATCACAGTCCGCCGCGAATTACATGACATGAACTTACGGGGTCGTGTTGCACGGGCCAAACCTCTCATCAGGGACCAGAACGCTTTAGCACGCAGCAAATGGTGCCGCGACCATGCAACTTGGACCGTTGACGACTGGAAACATGTGGTATGGTCGGATGAGTCACCATTCACCCTATTTCAAACCACGGGCCGTGTTTATGTGTGGAGAACGCCCAAAGAAGCGTATGATCTGCAGTGTCTCCGCCCAACTGTGAAAAACATGGTGTCGGCACGGTGATGCTGTGGGCCGCAATATCATGGTTTTCATTAGGTCCTGTGGTCACACTTCGCGGACGCATCACTGCCAACGATTATGTCGCAATTTTAGGAGACCACTTGCATCCTATGGTCCGGATGTTGTTCCCGGACAATGACGCCATATTCCAGGATGATAATGCACCCATTCACACAGCTGGAGTTGTTGCAGCGTGGTTTGAGGAACATCGGGATGAAGTTCAACACCTCCCCTGGCCCGCCCAATCCCCAGATCTCAACATAATTGAACATCTGTGGTCCATCTTGGAAACACGACTCCGGCGACGATTTCCACCTCCATCCTCTCTCACAGAACTGGCCGATGCCCTGCACGAGGAATGGTGTAATATTCCACTTGCTACCATTCGCGACCTCTATGCCTCCATCCCACGTCGCATCAAGGCTGTTCTGAAGGCGAAATGTGGCCCGACACCATATTAATCTGGTAAGTTGCACTTTCGTTCAGGTGTTTCCATTATTCTGATAAGCATCTGTATATATATAAGGTAACAAAACTTTTTCTCAATTTACAAATTAGTTTGTTCTCCTATTATATATTTTTTTAAATAGTACAATCCTCGCCTCTCGCAGTTTGTTGCAGTGCAGATAAACTAATATCCTCAATTGTCTTGAAATATTTTGTATAATTAATATTTATTTTGCAAGAAATTTAATGTTATCGATTCTTGAACATGAAATGAAGTGTACCATGATGAGCTTCTTCTATAAACAGGGGGGGGGAAGGAGTCACAGTGTATGTTAGAAACTCATTTAATTTAATTTAATGCTTATAGACAATGCGGTGTTATTTCGAAATTATACCATCAGTAGTTTATACCGAAAACGACAGAACGCTAATCGTTGTCCGACTTACTTCTTACTATAAAACTAATATAGGAAATTCTAGTTCTGCCTACAAGTAAAAAGTAGAAATCTTTGTTGCTGTTTTTTTTCTTTTGAAATTATCTTATTTAGATCTAAATTGGTGTTGAATTTTACAATATATATTGTGTGGTATATATAGATTTTTGAGTGTGTGTGTGCAGAGGGAGGGACTTTTAATGCCATTTTATGTAGTTTAAAATCCAATTAAGTCATTTTATCCCGTGTAAATTTGGCAGTTAACGAAGTTTCCCTCCGTAAATTCCATACATTCCATGCACTGATGAAAAATATTAAAATGTTCACTTTTTTGCTTCAACTAATTATTGTTTTCTTACACTGAAAAAGGTTTTAAACTTCCTTCATAGATATACCGAAGGAGAATTAATATGCAATTTAAAAAAAAATGACTGAAAATGACTAATGTGTATCACACCCACCCACACAAACAAACATTTGTTTTATTTTTGGGTGAAAATTTATTTTAAAAAAGGAATATAACGAATTTTGATACTACGCGCCTTCGCTAAATATATTAGGTGTCATTCAGATATTACGTCAGCGCATTTAGCAAATTTACACTCTCTCCCTCCTTAGTAACCAACATTAAATAGATGTACTACCCTTAATATATAGACGTCCAGGAAAAATAAGAAAAGCTTGAATCCCTTCATCCCGAATGCTGAAGTAATATTTGAACAACTCCTGACGTGAAAATATGTATATGCTTTAAATACATACTTAAGTGTACTGCGCAGTCTCAAAATTTGATAATTATAGGAAAAAATAACGGATTTTGATACTCTGCGCCACAATTAAATATGTAATTCAATATTGTACATATTTTGTGTCAGATGTCGTTCAAATATTATGTCAGCATCCGGGAGGAAAGAGACTTAAGGCTTGTATATTTTTTCTGCGGGTCTATGTATTAGGATAGGGCATCTATTTAATGGTGCTTACTAAAACGGAAGGGGTTTAAATTGACCAAAATCATGCTGACGTAATATCTTAATGACACGTAATATTGTGTAAGATGTGCTTATTATGTGTTCCAAAATGCTTGAAAGTGTCCTGAAAGTAGTCAAAACTAGTTTCCAAAACACACTTTTGGAACACATTAAAATTGAGGCCGCTTCTTTTGCACTTTTGAGCACTTTTGTAGTACTATTAAGGGAACACTTTTGTACATCTTTAAAGGACCTTTGAACACCTTTGAGACGCTTTCATAGCACTTTATTTAACTTTTGGATACTATATCCAGAATGTGCTCAAAGGTGTTCAAAAAGAGTAAAAAAGTGTTCTATTTTATACAGTGTAAGTACAGTTTAAGGGACTTCTTGAGGTGGTACAGCGCCAGAATTGACACTTTATTCTTCAGAAATTTCATTCATGAGTGCTACATGGTGTTGATGTCAAATGATTTTGTTTGTTCTGAAATCGCTGGGAAGGAAATTAATTCACTTGGAAACTCGTAGTTACGTGAGTATTCGATATTTCAATTTGTCAAGTTTGCTTTTATTACCGTGTGAAGTTTACTGGGGTTTGTCTGAATTGATGGAAATCTGATCGCAGAGTTGGTTATATCTTTCGGCTTAGATGGCATCGTCAGGTTTGGTACATCTGTAAAGCTCCTCTAACTACGATCGGGGTACAGGGGGTTGAAATTGATAAATTTCATTAAGTGAAGTCTGCTGGATTTTTGGAAATTTCGTTCGGAACGGAAGTTGTTTTTTCTTGTAGAAAGTTGTTAAAAAAAGCGTGAGTAGTATACTACTGGAATAATTAGACAAAAAGGGGTATTTTCAACCTGTAGGCCCGCGGAATAAAACCGTTAGACCCCCTTTTCATTTAGCTATCCATAAAGTATATACAGTATGTGCTAATTTTTTATTACGAATATATTACGTAGTATTACATATATTCACGTCACACTACTGCAATAGTTACACTAAACTGGCAGGTACTTTTTTGTTTAAAAGCAGGCTTAGCTTTCTCCATTTCTACCCCCTCCTAGATTACAATAACGACATGTTTGAATACAATAATCAAATGTTTTCGATTTCTTAAGGTCGGATTTTTCTGTACTCGCTTGTCGTCTACATTGTATGAACACCTTAAATTTGTAGTAATTGCGATTTATTATCTGTGATTAATTGCATCAATACGATAAACAATTGATGTTCAATATGGTACCACTTTTTTGTCCATATAGTGTATACTCTATGCAATGATCAATAGTATCAGTACGTGAAATACTCAATAATCAATCTGTTAACTAGTTTTCTGACATTTGGTGTACATATTAGATTTGTGTCCTTATAGCTTCATTGTTTTATGTTACTTAATTAAACAATTACCTTTATTTTAATTTTATTTTATAATTCAGATAAATGTCAATTATTTTATGAACACCCTATAGTCACCACTCATTGGAAATTTATATTATTGTATTATCTTGTCGTAGTATCAATTCAATAACAAATCAGGAAGACATATGCTAGATATATCTAAATCATTGGTCGGGGTTACTTAACGAGACTCGAACCCTGGTTGTCTCCTGAAGTATCGCCTTGAAATCAAAAACGCTAGCCGGTGCTTGGATCTTGTTTCTCCGAATGATCCGTCTGAACACAAGCTAAGTGAAGGCAAAACAAGTGACATATGAAGAGAAAACTTCTTCCTTTGGAAATTTGAAGAAGAAACAACACATCTACTTCCCCCCTCCTCCCTCTAATAAACAGATGGTGTAATTAATCATTAAGCAGTAGATGAAGTCCGTTTTGTCAGAGTCCTGGTCCCCACCTGATCTCATAATTTGAGATTTTTGGCCATTAATTTTAACAAGTTGTCACTTTTTGCCATAAAAACTACACCTATCGCCCTTTTGATTCAACTCCTTGATCTAAAAGAGAAGCATGGGAATCTTGTGGCCGTGATAACCGGAAGTTTTGGTTGTGCCGACTGGGGGAGGGAGAAAAGAAGTGTCTCTGACCAGACATGCTAATTGTTTTACGTAACAGATCACACCATCTGTTGTGGCATGCGCCAGATGTCGTTTTAATTTTCGCAGAGCTTCAGAAGATTTGGAGAAGTGGAAGCCTTCCCCGTTGAGGTAAGAAAAATGCATGTTAACTCTTTCTTGAATATACGGGTGATATTAGTTCGAAAACAGGAAAAAGTGAAGTTTCATACGAAATAAGAGAAGTATATTTCATAGTTAGGATAAATATTCAAGGGATAATCTATCTAACGATAGCTTTATATAAAGAAATATGTATACATAATATCAATATGTTATTTGTAAATGTGAATATAGATATATACGAGGATATAACCAATATTGTATGTATAATCAGACAAGATTAAGACAACGAAACTACCTCATTTGTATACTTTACTATATAGATGCTTGGGCATTGTGTAATGGAATTGCTGGGTTATGTTTTGACACCTGTATAAGGAGAATTTGCTACAATAATAGCATCTTTATGAATAATTTCTACTCCAGAGGTGTGATTATTGTGCATAAGAAGAATTTTGTTTGATTTCACACCTCCATTTGTATAGATGAATGAGATTTTAAGTCCTGAGACGATGAAATATACATAATTTACATGTTGAACAACCATTATAAAGCGAAATTACTGTATTAACGCTATTTGTAGGCCTAGTTACCCCACCAAAAGTGTACAAAGAAGTGTATTTTATGTGTACAAATTTTCTTTAACTTGAAATATCAGGTATATATTGCCTCAGAGGGCATGCAATAACTATGTAACAAAATTTAGACGATGCTCTTAAGAGAATTTACCTTAATACAATGTGATTATTCCTTTGAATAGCATACGAGACGCATTTGAACCAGATTTGAAATTTGAATTTCTCTTAATACAGGGTCTTTGTTGCTTTATGCAATGGAAAACGTGTATTAGACCCCTCCCGGCCTGCTTTTTAAACTCGAATTACCCGATTAGAAACTGTTTTGAAGGCTACTTAGTGCTTCACATGGGTATAAGAAGTATTCATTGGTGTTTTTAGCAGAAAAAGACCGCTTTGAAATAGGAAAAGAAGGAATTAAACATCAATCTATCACTTCGGAGAACGTATTTAGCAGATAATTCAACTAGAAAAGAGTCTGTGCATTGCATTTTATATCGATTTACCCTCGGAAAGATTATTTGGTGCCAATTCATAGGATAAAAAGTGACAAACGTGATTATGATGTCTTTAAAGCAGACTTTTCAGCTGAATGTTGTGGGTATTTTCGGTGTTTGTCATCAGGAAGGGAGTTCTTGCAGCTACACTGTAAAAATAGGAAACACAACGTTCAGCCAAAAAATGGAGGCAGCTGAGCTGCCTCCACTTCTTAGATTAACCTACATTCAGCCAGTTTTCGGTTGAACGTTTCACTTTCTGTAAAATTGCAAAATGCTTGTATATATCTATCTATCTATTTGTATATATATATATACTGAATATATATATGACAGTTCCAACGGATTTCATTTAATCAGAGCATTTTTTAAAGTAGAAAAGAATAAAAGTTAATATTCCTTTAAAATTGAAAATTAAAAAAAATGTTGAAGTGGTCGGGTTTCGATCCAGAGTCCACAAACACACTGGTCAGACGCTCTTGTCATTTAGCTACGAAGGCAGTTGGTGTTTCTGGCTTTCCGAGTGATATGTATAACTAGGGTTTTACTGCAAAGGAGGTTAATCATTAACACATTTTGGATTGTAGTACGAGGAATTTCTCGTGAAAAAAGTAGATATATTTTTGCTACAATGTAAAGATATATACCTATATTAATTTCTCTTTCCGTCAATATAATCCTTGCCGTTCTCGTTCCACCAGTGAGCTGTTTACTGTTCACATTGTAAAGGCAATATAAACACTCAGAATGGAGGAGCGTTCAGTGACAAGCAAGTAACGTTACTCCTGTTACTGGATTGTAGAATATGCAACTAAGGTTTAAACTTCATCCACAAAAGAACGTAACCTCAAAATTCCCAGTTTAGCTTACACTTCGATTAAAAAATGACCGAGTTTTAAGCGTAAAATAAGTTGAACGTTCACGCAAACTTTGGCCAGTTTCAACCCATTTTCAGTTAACGTTAAGCTTACAAAGAAAATTTTAAATTTTAAAATTGAATTAATTTTACCAATCTTTCCAGTAAAAGGCTTTAACTATATCCACGTTTAAGAGTAAATACAACGAAACGCTAACTTTCGACTTATATTTCTCCATAAAGCGGAGTAACTTTCATTCATTTCGTGTTTCCACTTTTCACGGTGTACGTAGAGTCAATATATAGCGAGAAAATGACATTTGAAGTAGAAAGATCTTTAATAAAACATGAAAACAGGGCTAATTGATCCGAAACTCGGGGAATCAAGGAATTTCATTTACCGATAGACACTACGAAAGAAATATCCGAATATGATTTTAAGCAGAAACCTAGTTTTAACATACTTTTGAAACCCGAAAATACAAGAATAACGCCATATTGGAGATTACTTGTTACAAAACAAATAGTTGAATATGAAAATTTCGGCACCAAAGCGGGTGATTGATTCAATTTGAACATGTGCAACACAATTTTGTTAATATCAGTCATTGAAATAGATATTTCAACACAAATATTAGAGAAACAAACTATTTTTTTACGAAAATCATGGTACGACGGCACTGTTTCCTTAGATTTTCTCGCTCCAAGAACTGTTCAGAATGGAATCTAGACATTATTTGAGATAAATGGACTTGCAGAATTGCATATTAAATAAGAAAATCAAGTTTGATAATTCAAAATTGTCTATATTTTGCGCTTTATTAATACAAGAGAACTCCTAAGAACGACATTTTGTCAATATGTAACAAGAAAACTGTCATTAAAACTTGCTTAAACGGGTATTTGAAGGCGAAAAGCATGGATTTACATAATCCCGTCTCTTTGAAAACATGGAGAACAACGTATAGTGAGATAACTGACATTTGAAGTAGCTTGAACATGATTTTAGTTAGAATCTTTTTTCAAATGTATTTTTATGACTATATTACAATTTTGCATGTATGTTATGACCGAAAAGACTGCTTCCTTAAGAAGACAAACAGCATTTGAAGTAGTTTGAATCACATGAAAGCTAGAAAGAACTGGCTGTAGCCAATAAAGACTAAACCATATTTACTCGTAATATAAGGAGAAAATGGAGTCTATTTAACTGCTTGTTTTGTCATTTGAAGTGTTTGCACCTCAGAATTACAATGTAGATTTCGATTATACGTCTTGGATTGATAAATCAATGTTTTCTGAGTTTATTTAGTTGAACTAAAAAAACTGGTATTGAACATATTAATGAATTAAACTAGGTATAGCCTTTATGTATAGTATTTTGTAAGGTAGATAAGGACAAACGTACTTGGTAATAAGAAATTATACTTACTTACTTTTATAACTTTCCCTGGTAGAATCTTAGGTAGTATGTCGAAAGAATATTTGCTAAGTTTACAGGGTATTGACTGGTGGTTGGTTTCGCTTGATGCAAGAACATTTCCTGCATATTCCAAATTTTGCAGAACCCCGTCAGAAACACACACAAACACACACACTGAGAAATATCACTGCACACCGGGAGTCCATGTTTTGCTCTCACAGCTTGCGACCATATGTTTGCTTGAAAGAGGAAGAGTAGGAGACAGGTGGGGGACAAGTGAAAGAATATCACACATCCTTGACCAGCTGCCATTGTTGAACAAACTGTGTTTCCATCATAAAAATAATTTAATATGTTATTCTTTACCGTTTGTATAGTAATTCAACATCGACAACAAGAGTTGCCATCTTATACGAAACTTTTAAGTGTTGCCAACCATAAACAATTTTAATAAAAAGATTTCACCTAATTTCTTGTCTGTTATAGTAACATTTTATAGACTACGTTTCCAAAACTTAAGTCTTTGACTAGTATTGTTAGGTTGGAGACCTTATAGGATAGGGAGTGAAACGGGAGTATCGAAAGCTGAACTTAGTGACTACAAAGCCTTTAAAAGTGTTGACCACCACCTATAATACGCTCAACTCGTGCCGACATGTATAAACAGTAGGCTTGATGAATAAAATAGCATTTTGTAGAGTTCTAACAAGAACTAAGCAAACAAACACTACCATACTAGCTAATGACGTCATTTGAATTTAAATAATCTGACTGGTTGATAATGTCAATAAATTGCCATGATGATTCGATTGTGACTTATTCTGCTGCAGTTGAATCAGGAAACAATGACTAGCTGTGGCTATACTTTCGCCAAAGTGGCCGTCGAATGCGTGCTATCAAGTCTTGAAGAATGGATTCCTTGCTTTAGTATAACTTGTTATGAGTGCTTTTATATTTCCATTGACTTTGACCATTAGCGTGCTAACTTAAGCAAGGATAATACTCTACCTCGTATGGTTTAAGTATTAACAACTCCCTCGATTTGTGATCAGATATACCAGAAATTTGCTGAATTTCACACTGATTCTATTGATGTACTGCATAAATTTCTTACGACTTATAAGAAGATGGTGACAGATTCCGAATGTAAGGACATAATTCGCTTAATCTTGTGGGTGAAAGATGCATTGCATCCATGGACTTGTACCAGCAAGGATCTTCAATCCTTCTAACTTTGAATATACACAAGGACTGTTTGTATAGGAAATAAAACAACTGATTTGTACTAAGAAGGAACTTTTTATTTGTGTATAAGTAAGATATATACAGACACAAATATTTTGCAAGTGAAAAAAAATATTGTGATTATAGAATGATTCAAACCATTGAACAGTGTCGCTTTTCCAGACAAGTGAAAGAAACAACGCTGAAATAAAGAACGACGGGTATAAATGATTGTATTTATAGACAACTAATAAAAAATACCGATACAGAAAGTCAGATCATAGTAAATATTATTCCTGTTCAATGAAAAGTATATTATAATAAAAAGTTAACAAGAATTCTGATTTGTGTTTTATTCCAAACAACTTTAAGAATTTTACTTTACAATATTTGACATAAGTATTAAATGAAAATTCGAAAAGTATTTCTCTTTTCAAAAAATTGGTATAGAAATTTTTGTCATTTTGTTTTACAAAATATTTTCTTAACAAAAATATTTAGTTTTACTTTGACAGAAAATATTTGTTTTGAAAACTATTTTCTAACAAAAAGTTTTAGTAAGAAAGAAAAAAATTCCAAGAAAAAATTTGCAGCCCAAAAAATTTTTGGAACAAAACGTTTTCGTAACAAAAATGTTTTTAATTTTTGTTTGTGAAAAATAAAATTCGGAAGAAAGAAAAAAATCGTAATAAAAATTTTGGCAACAAAATGAATTGGAAGAAAAACTTTTCCTAACAAAAGTTTTAGTAAGAAAGAAAAAATTTCGTGAGAAGAAAAGTCGTCAAAAAAATTAGAACAAAAAGTTTTAGTAACGAAACAAGTTTTAGTAAGAAAGAAAAAATCTTCATCAGAAAAAATTCTTTAAAAAAATTTGCAACGAAAAAGTCGTAAAAAAATTATAAGAAACAAAGTTTGGAACAACATTTTTTAGTTTTTTGTTTGTATGTAAACAATCGTAAGAAAAAAAATAATTTTAACCTTTATAACAAAATGTGTTTTCAGATTTTCCTTTACAAACGTTTGGTCATCAACTTACATTTTGTAACTAGTACGAAAAATATTCACAGCAATATCCATAGGGAAGAGTAGAATAATCTTCCTTGTTTGAGGAATCAAACTTCATCCGCTTATAATTGACAATTCGATGTCTTTTTTACTGCCCTTTGGAAACAATTTTGTATCCTGCTTTGAGCAAGATATTGTTAGGACTAAAGATTTGAAAACTATCATAATTTTAAGTGACCAAATTGTAATAGTGCTCGTAATTTATTTGCTTTTTGCTCAAAAATTCAAAGTTACTCCACGAATTTTATAAACATACTTCACTTCAGCAGTAAGAAGATACTTCATAGCATAACAATAATTTTTTTGCACAATATCCAACGAAACTTTGCATTTCCCACCGATATTCTATTTCATAAGTCAATTCTACGAGGTAATTCCCAGGACGTAGTAATAATGGCTCATCTCTTTTCTGCACGTATATAACCGAGTCCGTGTCACAATATATGAGACGTTCTACACCTACAGTGTCCAGTAATTCATATAAACGAACTCTAGCTCACGAGGATATGAAAGCTGTTACTTCTAGATCGGTAAAAGGGCGAGGCGAAATTTCATTTTCGAAGTCTTTATACGTTACTTGTAATTTGTTTTGTCTTATAGGAATCCCATGCTAAACTTTCAAATGAGGCGAACGTAAGATTCCCAAAAGCTTTTTCGATTACTAACAATGCAAGTTTGTGGAAGGTCACATTTTTGTCCCCATTTTCCAAATAAGGCATTTAAAAGTATTTTTGAAATATGTCTCAACCCGGCATTGTATTTTATCTTATCATATTGAAGTGAAATACCTTCATGCTCCTCATAATCATGAATATATTGTTGCTTCTCCTTTTCCTTAGTACAACCAACTGGCTTCCTGTTTCATTTTCAGGAAGCCATTGACATATGGTTTGAAGAGTCCCTCCGTCATTTACATTTCCCAGATTTCGTATGTTTTAAGATTAACATATGCTTTCTTCAACGCCAAATATAGTTCGGGACTACAAAATACTCCCTTGATTGCACGTTCTTCTTCTTTATTTGTACATTCTCCATTATTCAAGCCCTCCATACAAGACCTACACAAACCAAAGACGGGATGTTTATGTGCATTATACGGCAAAATGGGTATAGCAAGATTTTTTGGAGCAAGTACTTTGCAGTGAACTACACCATGGACAGTAGATGGTTCAGGCATGTTTTAGCCTTCATGAAATTTAATTTTTCCAGTTGACAATTCTTAGAAATCACAAACGTATAAAAGGAAGTTACATTCAGATATGCTAAATACTCATCTTCACCAAAATTATATAAGGCACGAAAGCATTCGGTGCGTCCTCCTTTGAAGGCGTCTTTAGGGCGTCCAATTTCTAACCCTGAGGAATATGTAAACAGCTTGTTTAACTATGCTATGAAACATTTACTTAAAGATGTCGATCCTGATTCCAAAATAGTATTAACCATTGAGAGTAGTAATTGTAGGGAAAATAAACCAATTTACATACCGTGGCGATTCTGTATGCTACTTAATGTAGAACATATATTGCGTACTATTGATAATGTTCTTAATTCCAATGAGGAATTCTTGTTATGGGATAAAGTCACTGTCAAAGTTGACATTTCCGATCCTATTCGTGTTCAAAGAGGATATGGTAATGACAAGTATTTACCTTTGGAAAAATTTCTTAAAAAACACATTATACCGGTAGAATATGTTCCTGATTGTCTCGCTAGAGCTTTGCTATTGGCGAGACTATGAACGGATGAGTTTAAAAACACATCATAAGAGGTGGGTTTGTGCAGCTGCGGAGCAGTGTCATTTTGCGAAATTATATTTATTAAGTAAAAATGGTGGAAGTATTGAAGATGTTGACCAGTTTCAGAAATATTATAGTGACAGGTATCAGATAATTGTGTATGTACGTAATCCGGAAAGTCGAGAGTGTACGATAGGGTGTTCGGAACCACCAGCAGACAAGAAATTATTTCTCAAATACGAAGACAATCATTACGATATCATTGAAACTATTACAGCATTTTTAGGGAGTGGTGGTTATTGCTATCATTGTCTTATACCTTATGAAAAACTTCGGTTCCATAAATGCAAATATTTATGTAGTCATTGTGAAGAGTACCATGACGATATTGATAGTGGTAATGGTCAAGGTTTGAAATGTCCGTATTGTCATCGCAAGTTTCCCAATCAGATCTGTTATGATCAACATAAATCTAAAGCCAACGGTAAACCTGTATGTTATTATGTGCAACTATGTCCTCAGTGTGGAGTGAAAATCGATATACGTAACAGCAAAACAAACACGTTTGAGGAGAACATTATTGTAACTGTAATATTTATGTCGATGAAACACATTCCCGTTTTGTCAAACCAAGCAATATTGAGGACTTCCTATACATTATATTTGACGTAGAAACAATGTTACTAGATGCAGATAAAAATGGTGAACGTGAACATGTGCCAAACTTAATTTGTGCAACAAATCGATGTCATCAGTGTAAGTATATAGACCTTAATTATACTTGTATTGTTTGTGGTGATGTCAATGGTCAGAGAGATTTTGTGTTTCATAATATGGAAGCAGTTGTAAATCATGTCCTGGAACAGTGTCCTCAGTTTCAAAAAGTAGTAGGGCTCTCACACAATGGGTCTGGGTTTTATACAATACTATTAGTGCGATGTGTCTTGGAAAAACAAAATTTGACACCTCACATTATAAGGCAAGGACAAAAGATTATTCAATTAACTGTAAATAATCTCATCTTCCGTGATACATATTTGTTCATGGGGTTTAAATTATCCAAATTACCAGCAAGGATACGCGTACAATAAAGTCTAAAGAAAGGAGAGTTTCCGTACTTATTTAACACTCCTAAACACCAGGATTATGTTGGGCTTTGGCCAGGCATTGAGTACTTTGATATTGACTCCAGATTCGATGATGAACGGGATGCAGTTCTTGCGTGCTGTAAAGAATGTGCTAAAAGTGAAAAGACTTTCGATTTCCCGAAATAAATCTTGGAGTGTTGTAAGAATGACGTTTTCATTTTAGCACAGCCATTATTCGATTCTCAAATCTTATTGAAGAACAGACGGGGGTATACAATGCCTCTTACAAACAAGCACTATCGTCTCGTGTGCGATGGAATGTTTCCGTTCACGCAATCTTATAGAAAACACCATTCCAAGCGTTCCTCCTTTAGGTTTCCAGCTTCGCGACCAACAAAGTAAAACGACCAAACAATTGTTAAAATATGTAGAGTATAAAAATAACGTTACATTGCAAACAGTAAAAAATGGAGCTGAAGTTCAATCTAAGCGGTTTAAACTGGATGGCTATGACAAGAAAATTTGTACTGGTTACGAATTCTACAGCTGCTATTGGCACGGACATACATGCATCGCCCAACTTCGTCACTTTCCGGTTGATGAAGAGGGACATACTTTGGAAGCCCGGTATAGGGCAACACTAGCGAGAGAAAAATTTTTGAAAAACAGTTGTAAAATTAAAGTTGAATCCATCTGGGAATGCGAATGGAACAAGATGGTTCAATCATCCCCTGCAATTCAAAGTTTCTTAAGAACTGAGTATTGTGAAATGCAAGATCCTTTACACAATAAAGACGTTTTCAAAGGATGATGCACTTAATGCTCTCGTGCCTTATATGAATGTAGTGAAGATGAATATTTAGCATATCTGAATGTAACTTCCTTTTATCTGTTTGTGATGTCTGAGAAACCTATGTCAACTTGAAAAATTAAATTTCTCAAGGCAAAAACATGCTTGAACGATCTACTGTCCATGGTCTTGTTCACTACAAAGTTCTTGCTCCAAAAATTTTGATATACAAATTTTGCCGTATAATGCACATAAACATCACGTCTTTGGTTAGTGTAGATCTTGTATGGAGGGCCTGAATAATGGAGAATGTATACATAATGAAGAAGAACGTGCAATCATGGGAGTATTTTGTATTCCTGAACTACATTTTGCTTTGGAGAAAGGATATGTTATTCCTAAAACATACGAAATCTGGGACATGCAAATGACGGAGGGAATCTTCAAAACATACCAATAGCTTCCTAAAAATGAAACAGGAAGCCAGTGGGTTTCTGCTATTTGTACTAGGGAAGAAGAGAAGCAACAATATATTCATGATTATGAGGAACATGAAGGTATTTCACTTCAATATGATAAGATCGAATATAATGCGGCGTTGAGACATATTTCCAAAATATTTTTAAATGCCTTATTTGGAAAATGGGGACAAAGATGTGACCTTCCACAAACTTGCATTGTTAGTAATTGAAAAAGCTTTTTGGAAATCTTACGTTCGCCTCATTTGGAATTTCAACATGTAATTCCTATAGGATAAAACAAATTACAAGTAACGTATAAAGACTTCGAAAATGAAAAATGAAATTGTTCAAAATTTTCTTTGTTGCCAACTTTTTTCCGGGTTACATGCGTAGGACCAACACTTCGTTGGACCAACACGGCGTTGAACCAACACGGCGTTGGACCAACACGGAAACAAGACTGCGTTGGACCAACACGGCGTTAGACCAACAATAATATCCGGCGTACGACCAACACGATAAAACACAAATCTTGATAATAATAAAATAATTATGTAATAATAATTTTTGTAAAAAGTCTAGTGTAGATTGGCGCCGCGTAAGGCGAACACGGCGTTTGACCAATACGGCGTTGGACCATCACGGCGTTGAACCAACACTGCGTTTGACCAACACGGCGTTGAACCAACACGGCGTTGGACCAACACGGCGTTGAATCAACACGGCGTTGGACCAACACTTCTCTGAACCGACACAACTGTGTATTACTAATGCAATCTTGCTTTGTCTATATCAAATGATGGGTGGTTGTTTGTTTGAAGATTTTATCTTTTTTATTTATGTACGGTAGGCATCTCATGCTCAGGCAGAGTTATTTTTATAGTGCTAGTATCAAGACACCGAGCACTAGTAAAGTTTTATTTTTTTATTTTCCTCCGCCACTATACTGGGTTTAGGTACTTTTCTTCATTGCGGCTGCCAAAGTAATGTTTTACTACAGTTCACTAGAGTTTACAATTGCATTTCTCTGTATAAAATGTTTGCGCAGCAAATGTCCTAACCATTTTTTTCTCTTTTTGATAATCTCCAGTATTGTTCGTATCTCGGCTTTTCTGTTAATCACTTCCTTATTTGGCATCTTCTGTATCCAGCTTATTTTTTTGCTATTCTTCTCTATATCCACATTTCCGCTCCATACAACACAATACTCCTAACAAAACATTTAATTAACCTTTTTCGTAACTGTTCGTTCAGAGATCCGCAGAAAAGATTCTCTTTCTTAGGTTATCGCTATTCTCGCCTTGAGCTTTTTCTCACATTTCACATAATCGTTATGATACTTCGCAAATACCTGTCCTACTTTTTCACTTTCAATCTTGATGTTTGCTATGGTTAGATATGTTCCAATTACCATCTCTGTTGTTTTATTCACGTTTATTTTTCTTTCATGCTCTTCTCATCTTTTCTGCGGCTGTTTTAATATCTTTTTAATTGATGTCTCATTTCTTGCAAAAAGAACCATATCATACTCAAAGCTAATGATGTTCCACCGGTCACAAATACTGCGTCGCTTTCGAAGCGTCTCTATTATTTCTTCTAGATAATATACAGGGCGATTGCAAAGTAGGGTCAAACTTCGAGGGGTGATTCCTCAGATCAAAACACTTGAAACATTCATTAAAATTGCCGTATCATGGATAGTGACGGACTTATAGGCGCTCAAAGTTAGTGTAACATTGACACAAATCACGTCATACATCGATATGTAATGACGTAGCTTGTGTCGGCATAGCAATGCACAATGGAATTAACCAACTCCCACAATTTCTGAAGAATATTTTCGCCTTTCTTCGTTTTGTTCATATTTGGACACGATGAGCATGATGGTTACCTCATTGGAATTTACAATCTATGAGCATTTCAATGAGGTATAAATCATCACGATAATTAGAATATGGTCAAGACCATAAAAGTAAGGGTCTAGAATTTTCACACAATCCTTGGCGGGACTTTAGTGGTTAAATGCGTGCGAGACAAAAATGAGACGAATGACCATCACCATTGACATTGTATTCATGTTAGTCAAAACAGAAAACTGCATTAAATTAAAGTTTAAAGCGAAGTACTAAATACTGGATTAAAAGGAAACACCTGTTTTGTATCAATGGAATAAAATTAACACTAAATCCCCAAAACACTTCAAACTGTATTTTGGGGAGCTTCTTCAATAAGACCCATGCGCTTTCATGACTCTGTTCTCTCCGTGAGTGACATACTTACGGACTGATTCTGCCAGAATCGGCCTCTAATGGGATACACAGCCTCATCATTAACTTTTTACGGTAAAAAATCGATAGAAAGCATGCAAAACTTTCGCTGCACCCTCCCAATTTTGGCTCTATACCCTCCAAATTGAAAATCCTGGAAGAATCAAAGCTTGTACCCCTTTTCTCTCACCTCTCGTGGTGACCATTACTTCTTTTAAAAACACTTTCTTATAATTGAGAGAAATATTCATCTTTGGGAACCTATTCTCTTAACTGTTCACTGAGTAACTTTTTCTTAAAATTGAAATTTATATATATATATATATTTTGAGCGGAAATTGCTTAAAATTGGAAAAGTTTTCTCGCTTTTGAGAATATATTTCTTTTGTCTCATTTCTTGAGGAAGAGTAGAATGCTTTAAAATTGGGGAATTTGTTTCTCTTGTCTGAGAAATTCTGTCCAAATATACGAGATTGGTTATTCATAAACATTCAGATATAGGTCTAGGTATCTTAAAATAGGCCCATAGCCAAGTTGGGGCCAGTACTGGCGGCGTCTGCCCTGGAAGGATTTTTGCTCTTTCATGATGCATTCCCTCAGCAAACGTGGATTCAGAATTTGGATTAATAATAATTCTGAGATTTAGTATAGACTTAAATTTGCATTGCAGTCGATACACTCCGTAGGAAGCAATTTAGAAAGTAGTCATCACTATTTGTTTTATATTTATATTTAATCATCTTATAATTATCATGAAAATTCGCGTATGAATTTACGAGCATAATTCAAGGAAAGGAGATGTTCGTTTTCACAAGTGTCACCAACTGTCGTTTCAGTCCAGTGTCGCGAACTACCGTAAAGTATGATTTACACAGTGCTTTCATCTGCGCGTTTTCACAATACTCGGTATCTATATTTTTTGGCGATTTTTAGGTTTTAACATATCCTAATGTTTTTGGGTTAGGAGACTCGAATGGCGTTGAAATAGATTTCATAGTGTCTATATGGTAGCATTTTATTTTTAAAATATAGCTGAAACTGTGAAGAACATGTTTTTGTAGATACCGAGTTTGGTGAAAACGCCCCTCAATTGTAGGGGACTCATCCTTCTATATTCATCGCTTAACCCTGCTGTTGGATGACACTGCGTTTTGCTCTAGCCTAGCCGGAACCATTTTCACTGTTCATTTAGTTACTTGTTCCTGTCAGAGATATAGAAAGGAAACATTGTTTGGTTTTGAGACCAGTAAACGTGTCGTTTGTAAGATTCACCCGAGAGAATGTGAATGAGTATCTCTGAAGGTAAAGTGATCTCTACCAGCAAGGATATACGTTTATTTACGAGCAGGGATACACGACTGGAGCACAAAGTAAGTAGTTGTGGGCAGTGCAAATTGTTGAATGTAACCAAAATAGACACGCTGCATTACACAATACATAACAGAGCTACGCCGCCAACAAAGAGTACAAACAACGAAGAATGTGATCTGGAAACAAAGGGCCAGCCAATAAAATAATAATCTATGCTAAAAGAATTTCCGAAACCAATAAGAGTTGCTGTCGTGCTGTTCCATATGAACAGTTTAAATGTCTGGCGTACTCCATCTTGCCATGCGTATATGAACTTCATTCCTTTTGGTTCAAAGAAGCAACATTAATAGAAAATGGTTATCAAAACTGGAACATTACTCAAGACTTTAGCCGAGGGCTTCCAAGGCAGGAGAAAACGGTATTCCATATTGAAGCCATAAAAAATGTGGAAAGACAAATAAATTCTGGCTTCTGCATGCTAATCTGTCTCAACTATTATTGATGAAAATGTACCGGAAAATCGAATACCTGTGAAATTTTATGTCAAATTGCACAAAATTTTCATATGTTGGATGATGCCTATAGTAAGAAATGTTTGACTCAAACAAAATGTTACAAATGGCCACTTACAATAGGCCACAATAATGAGTGGATGTTGGAGTTATAAGAAATACTTGATCTTTCATCCAGCAGAATTGTCTCACTCTACGCCTAATAGTTAGACAACCAACATTACAGTACAAATATGCGCAAAGCATGGAATTCCAGAATATCCCTCCATTTGGAGGAAGAAGGAATGAGTCGCTGATGACCGTTTAGAGAACTACGAGATAGAAAGGCAGAGATCCCATTCTTGTCTTGTTCAAACACACACACACATATACATAGGGAGAGAGAGAGAGAGAAAGCATGAAAGAAGACGGAGAAAGAGCGAAAAAAGAGATGAGAAAACAAAGAAAGAAGGAAAGAAAAAATGGCGGAAGACATGGAAATAAATGAAATTTTAACGGTTATCAATATACAGTCTGCAACTCTCTCCCCTGCCTTCCTCTCTCTCCGTCTTGTGCTTTTCTCCATTTGCGGAATAAATCTCTTTCAGGAGCAATCGCCAACATCATTTACAACCCTTAATTACTTGAAGAAAATAATTGAAAATCCGGTTGTGGAATCGAACCTTGAGAATAAAAGCCTGACACACTGACCACCTAGCTATACAGACCATAACGAAGGAGTTGTTAAATCAGCCACTAAACTCGCTACTGTCATCGTTTTATTTATACACATCCTAACTTTCAGTACCTTCTCTCCATGTTCCCATGAGCACTAATTTAAGATAATCTACATAAAATGCAAAAAAGTAATTATTAATAATAAATATGAACATACAAACATATATTTTGAACTAAAGAAAAGAAGAAGAAATCTTGCCCCCACGCCGGTAATCAAACCAGTTTTTTTTTAGTTAGTAACCTAACCTTCGTACCAATACTTCAAATTGGCAACTGCAAATTGATCGCCTGTCAGTGTTCTTTACAGTTAAGGACTTATTTCTCCACTTCCTTAGCAATTCTAACTTCCTGTCTCTGGAGTGTCTCATTTCAGTATTGACAGAAATTGTCATGACGTCATACTTGGCTAATTGTAGCTACTTGTATATAATGACAAATAAGAGTGCCAAGAAGCAGCTTCCTTTCAGTTGCCAATTTAGCGTATTGGTAGTGTCGGAAAGCTAATTTTTCTTTTCATTTCCTAAAAATATATTTTTATAAGCTCAAATTTATTATTAATAATTGCTTTCTTGCATTTTTGTAGATTATCTTAAATTAGTTTTCATGGGAACGTTCAGGTTAGCTATTCGCTCGGTGTGAAATGGGGCTACGGTGCGTCCGAAGGGAACGCGGGGGGGGGGGCAACCCTCGTTTACTGGTGGGTATTCGCAAAAGTGCTGTTTGCATATTCTAACTTGCTATTTGGAGCACCGTCTCATGCGCATTCATTGGCCAATCAAATCGAAGGGTCTCAGAAACTAGACTTGTCAAAAAATTTTCGCGACCGGGACGTGTTCTTGAAGAGATTCTACTGCGTATAACACGCAGAGTTTTGTACGAACTAATTAACCGGCTCCGAAGTCAATTTGTTTCAATTGACCGTAAATACAATTTGTTGTTCGTACCGTAAATACAACGGACAAACCATGGTTGGAAGGTTCCTTAGGTTGCCTGGTAATTAAGGACTTGAATGAAAGGACCCGGGGGTCGAGTATCGGCAGAGGCAACCCTTTTCTTTAAATATTTTATAAGTTCAAAGGGCCTAGCAGGGTAAGATGGTGAAAAGTGCCTTGGAGGGAATCGTGATAAAATATACTACCATATTCAGCATAAAAATGATGGCTCTCCACCAAATTTCAGCTCTAAAGATGCTAACATAACCTCATAATAAATTAAACTGTTTTTTGGTAGTTTAGCTATATCTCGGTCGGATTTGCACTTACAATGACCTGCTTTTTTATATTGAAGGTTTTTTCAAGCTCTACAAGATGGCATTTTTTCAGATTTGTTGGCGCAAAATTAAAATTTTGAAAGAGGTTAGAAAATTTGAAAATTGAATTTAAAACTAACACTACAGTTGGCTCGAAAACAATATAATGTTATGTATGTTTAGTGGTTCTATAACCATGATTTATTTTAGATTTTTTAAAGTAGTAGAACATAATGTAAAAAATAAAAGACGGCATTTTTGTCACTTTTAAGGTGTTTTTGATTCGTTTCGTTAGCTCAAAATGGTTCGTGGGGTCCTCAAATCTTACAACATTAATTTAACTCATTTCCCGACATTATACAATGGTGAAATTTTCCACATCGACGTCAGTCGGGTGACAATACAACATTCCATTGTTACTTTCATATCATTCAACTTATGTATATATTGTAAAAAATATATTTTATTATGTTTTTATTACAGACTTCTTTATTCTAAAATAAATACTAACCTGCACCGCGGCTTGGTTTGGCTGGTTGCATAACATTTGAGGATTTGGGCAACAAAATATCAGATTAAAAAAGTATGAACTCCGAAACAACCCAAAAACTGAATAAAAAGGGACTTTCTCAACGGTGCAAGTTAAGCAGGAAAAGGTCATCAGTTGAGCACAGTGATTGGAAATAAGACATGTGACGAGGGCTTCTTACATAACACTTGTACTGTAAATACAAGTTCGAAAGCATCCTTTGCCAGGTCGCTTTGAGTAGAAGGTCCCGGTTCGAATCTCCCCCGGGACAAAACTTTTTCTTCTTATTTTCTTTCAAAAATATTTTTATATGTTCATATGTATTATTTAATAATTGCTAGGATATATATAAATAGCTGATTACTACTGAAAGCTAAGATGAATCTGGATGCACACCGAGCGAGGTCTGCGAGGGGCACAGTGCGTCCGAAGGGAGCTGGGATCCGCACGGAGCCGCTGGGAGACGCAGCCCCCGGTTAGCTGTGGGCATACGCAAAAATGGTGTTAACACCTGTAAATTTTCTCTTCGGTACACATAAACTTCATTTTATCTTTATCTTATTCCAATCACTGTGTTGTTCATTTGCACTGTCGAGAGAGTCGTAATAAAAAACGTTTCAAAGACATAATTTTCTTAAACAAATTCGTACTAAAAAGTAACAAAAAATTAATTTGTTCATGAATGGTTAAAAAGAAAAACATGGAGCGCGCTCTCATATACAGCCACTTTATAAATTCTTCAATTTGCGCGCTCCATGATATGCTTTTCTTTTTAATAATTCATGAACAAAATTATTTTTTGTTACTTTTTAGTACGAATTGTTTAAGAAATGGATGTATTTAAAAAGTATTTTTATTACGACTCTCTCGACCGTGTAAATGAACAGTACAAGGATTGGGATCAGATAAAGATAAAATGAGTTTTATGTGTACCAAATAGAAAATTGACATATGGAATAGCATGTTAGCAACATTTTTGCGTATGCATGCGTCTGCGTGCGCCTAACCGGGGGCTGCGTCTCCCAGCGGCTCCGCCGGCCAGCTCCCTTCGGACGCATCGTGCTTTCAGTAGCAATCAGTTATTTATACACATTCTAACAATTATTAAATAGTACATATGAACATATAAAAAATTGAAACAAAAAAGAAAAAGTATTTTCCAGAGAAGGACTCGAACTCGGGACCTCCCAATCAAGAAGCCGACGTCTTGATCAGTCGTCCACGAAGGCGACCTGGCAAACGACGCTTTCGAACTTTGGGTTATGTAATAAGCCCGGTTACGTTTCTTATTTCCAAATATCTGTGTTCAACTGATGACGTTTTTCTGGTTAATTTGAACCGTTGAGAAAGTCCTTTTTATTAAGTTTTTCGGGTGATTTCGGAGTTCATACTTTGCTCAAGCTGGTATTTTGTCGCCCAAATCCCAAAATGTTACGCAACCAGCCAAACGTAGCCCCAGCGCATGCTAGTATTTATTTTAGGATAAAGGAGTCTGTAATACAAATATTAAAATATATTTTTACATTATATACATATATAGAAATATATGAAAGTAACAATGGAATGTTGTATTGTCACCCGACTTACGTCGCTGTGCAAAATCATTGTATAACGTCGGGAAATTAGTTATATTAATGTTACAAGATTTGAGGACACCACAAACCATTGTGAGCTAACGAAACGAATCTAATACGCCTTAAAAGCGACAAAAATGCTGTTTTTAATTTTTTAGGTTATGTTCTACCACTTTACAAAATCTGAAAGAATTTAGAACCACTAAACATACATAACATATATTTATTTTGAATCAACTGTTGCCTTAGTTTTTTACATTCAGTTTTCAAATTTTCTAAACTCTCTCAAAATTGTAATTTTGCGCCAACAAACTTAAACAAATTACCATCTTGTGAAGTTTAAAAAATCTTCAGTTTAAAAAACAGGTCATCGTAGGAGTAAATCCAACCGAGATATTGCTAAACTGCCGAAAAAGACTCTTTAATTTATTATGAGGTTAGGTTAGAATCTTTTGGGTTGAAATTTGCTGGAGAGCCATCATTTTGTATACTGATTATGGTAGTAATTTTATCACTATTCGTTCCAAGGCAGTTTGCACCGTCTTACGCTGCTAAGCTTTATTATTATTATTGTTATTTCTTTTTTCGTAGATTATCTATAATTATTGATCATGGGTTAGGGTAGGTTAGGTAAGGTTAGGTTTGGTTATGTATTTTTATACTTCCGCTTCTTGGTTTCAAAATACATTTCTATCTGTCTGTGCGAATCTGACCTTACCTAACCTCCGCTACTCCATGATAACAGCCAATGGAAGAAACCGATTATTAAAAACAAATATAAACAGATAGAAATGTGTTTTGAAAAAAGAAACGAGAGTGTAAAGTTACATAACCGAACTTTACATTACCCAATCTACCCTAATCCATGGTCACTAACTTTAGATAATCTACGAAAAATGCAAGAAAGCAGTTGTTAATAATAAATTTGAACTTTTAAAAAAATATTTTTTAATAAAGAATAAAAAAAAATTGGCACCCCGCCGGGAATCGGACCCGAATTTTTATTTCGTAAGCCAACGTCCTACTAACGTTCCACGCTGGAAGCTGGCAACCGGTGGTCTCGCCGTGATACTTACTGTCATCACATAACATCTAGCCAACACGTGCCTTTACGT
>JAGDQP010000848.1:0-45420 GCA_022664845.1 Lepisma saccharinum
TTAGGCTGAGGAAATCGTGGCCACTTTTTTGAATTGCTAATATCTCTCTTTTTAATAATAGTGCGCAAACTAAAATATTGTGCAGAAAAGTGCGCAAACGAATGCTATAAGAATTTTCAATTTTCGAAAACTTGGGGATGCTGAAGAAATATTGGACTTCCGTTTGAATTGCTAATATCTCACTTAATAATAGGGCACAAACTTTGAAAATGCGTGCACAAACGATTCCAATAAGATTTTTTTTTTAAATTAGGGCTGAGAAAACCGTGGTCAGCATTTTGAATTGCTAATAACACACTTAATAATTTTGCCAAAACTTTAAAAGGTTGTCCATATCCGTGCTCAAGCGATGCGAAAACGATTGCAATCAGAATTTTCAATTTTCGAAAACTTGAGGAGGCTGAAGAAAGGCTGGACTCTCTTTTGAATTGCTAATATCTCACTTAATGATTGTAAAGAAACGTTGAAAATGCGTGCACAAACGTGCACAATCGATTGCAATAAGAATTTTTGATACTGGGGAGAATGGACGAGCTGATGAACTGATGGCCGCCATAGTTAAGTGCTAATATTTCACTTGATAATTGTGCACAAACGATTCCGAACAAAAAGATTGGATTTCGAGAAATTTGGGGTACCGTTTCCCCAGCCCTCCTCAAAAGAAATTGATTTTTTACAGTGGAAATTATATGCAACGCTAAGAATGCGTCCAAAACGTGTACAAATGATGCACAAACGAATATATTTTTGAAATATTGGTGCGCTGAAGAAATTAGCTCACTTAATAATTGTGCACAAACGTAGGAAAACGATGGACGAACGATTGAAATAGGAATTGTTATTTTTGAAATATTGAGGGCTGAAAAAATTGTGGTCGCCATTTTTAATTGCTAATATCTTAATTAGAAATTGTGCACAGAAGCTAGTAGTGCGGGCACAAACATAAACAAACGATGCTTGAAAATTTGGGGCTGCTGAAAAACTGGTGTCCACCAATTTTTTAATTGCTATTATCTCACTTTAAATTCAACACAAACGCTAAAATTGCGTGCACAAACGATACACAAATGATTACAATAAGAATTCTTTTATATTTGAAAATGGTGGGTGGATTAATGTTGGGCGCCATTTCTGAATTGCTATTACCTCACTTAAAAATTGCGCACAAACTCTAAAAATACGTGAACAAACGTAAACAAACGATTCCGAACAAAAAGATTGGAATTCGATAGAATTTGCGGCCTACCGTCTCCCCAGCACCCTAAGTTAAAATTTTATTTTTTACAATAGTATTTGTGCACAAACGCTACGAATGTATGCACAAACGTGCAAAAAGACTTCAATTAGAAAATTTTTGTTCCAAGTAATTGGTGGGGCTGTCGTTTTGATCCAAGTAATTGCGGGGGCTATCGTTTCCCCAGCCCCCCTCCCCCAATTAAGTTTTTAATATGTTCGGTTTCCAGTTGTGCAAAAAACGCTAAAACTGGGTGCACCACAAACGATTGCAATGAGAAAATTTTGGATCCGAGTAATTGGTGTGGATGTCGTTTCCTTAGCATCCCCAATTAAGTTTTTAATATTTTCGGTTTCCAATTGTGCACAAACGTTAGAAATGTGTGCACAAACGTGCACAAATAATTGGAATAAGAATTTTTTGTTTTCGAAAAATTGGGGGACCGATGAAATGGACGTCAATTTGGTAATGGATTGAGTTTTCAACCTCTTCCTGTTTGCCATGAGAGTTATTAGTAAATACACCGTTACGCTTTTCACATTTCTCTGCATTTCCTGTTGTAATGCAAGAAAGGATAGAAGAGATATTGTTTCTTTCATGAAAATCGATAGAATGTCAACAACATCTTCAGCATCCACTTAATAAATTAATTCGCTGAGATATGTACACTTTCTTTTGTTCTCTACTAAACAAATATACACAAAAAGCATTTCTCTTTGACAGTTTTTTTCTCTATGTCTATACCAGTAGGCCTAATTATGCCTTCGGAGGAGCTCTTGAAAATATACTCTTTGGTGCATGCAAACTCATTATGTTCGAGAAGAACAAAAGTTATAGGAACAGAATATCTATTTCAAACTAAAGAAACAAAGAATCTGATTTCGAATAATGTAACTAATTAAGCATTAATAAAAGTTAAATATTTCATGTAAAAAAAAAATATTTGTTTCAAATTAGTTTGGTTGCGAGAGAAATAAAGATTGGCATGAAACTACGAAGGCCGTTCGAAAATTTGTGTAAGTTTCAGAATTAATAAACATTTCTTTAAATCTGCCGTTCTGTTTTACATCTTGACATTTACTTGATGGATTGTGTGAAATGTTTTAACTCTCTTTAGTCATTCATGTCTGCCTCAGAATAGGAGTCGCAAAGATACGGATTGACATGGATTGTGTTACTGAGGCAGTAAATGACGCACGTGTTGAAAGTTGTATAAAAACTTTACATTGAAGCATAACATAATCAAATAAAATGGAATCAACGTCTGAAAGAACGTATAATATTAAAAAGTTACGAAATAATAATTTATCAAATATAAATTATTAGTGAAACAATAATTCTTATTGGTTTTTATTAATTGAATCTTTAAAATGCGATATTTAATTACGAAAAAGTTATGCTGCTCTGTGTTGCTCCCCTGTCAGATTTATTTTAAGTTATAGTCAAATGTATTTTCTTCAATATAAAAAAAATCCTGCCCGAAGTTGCCCCCTTGTTTGTTTCTTTTTTTTTTTGACAAACACATACTATATAGCCCCATGGTCACTAACTGACTCATCAAAATTCCTAGGCCAAATTACTACAGCTAGAAACACCAAATTTGCTATGACGGTACATCATTAATAGTAGGTTAAGAAAATATTACAATATGTATCCAAATACGCCATCCCAGATCCGAAATGGCGGACCGAAAAAAACTATTTTCCACACCGTTTGAGCTAGACATACGAAACTTGGCATAAAGGTGTATCATCACGAGTAGTTGAGGAAAATATTGCATTTTGAAAAATTCGCCATCTTTACTCCAAAATGGCCGCCCAAAAAAATATTTTTCAAATCACTGAAGGTAGAGAAACGAAATTTGTTGTAAAGGTGTATGATCAAGAGTAGGTTGCAATAAATGGGACAAGCCTCCCCTATGGGGGCGCAATCTCCACGGGAGCCTGAGGGCAGCGCCCCCAGTGAAGCAAAGCGAGTGAAAGTTATACAGTATTATTATAATAAACGACAAAATAAAAAGCGAAAGATAGAAGAATCGTCCAATGTTTTTTTACAAATCTAACCTCAAAAGAAGAGAAATTGGAAGACATGGGATAAGTATGTATGTTTGTGTATGTGTATGTGTGTGTGTTTGCGTGACTGATTATATATAACTGTGAAAGATAGTCAAGATGTTTCAAGTTCAGAACGTTCGACATCAGAAGACACTGAGGCATCGTTAAATTTATCGCCTGACGATGAAACCTACTTCTTTGTAATTACATTTTAATACAATAAATTGATTTATGGTTATAATTAATAAAAACTATTTTTTCAAAAAATAATTTTGTCATAATTCCGTTATTATATAACAAAGCATTTGCAAATATATTTATTAATTATTACTCAATTTACATCCGATCAGTATAGCGTGTACTACTGACGTGTAGCGTGAAAAAAAATCCTTGACACATTTGTTATATTAATTATATATAAACACATTTTATGATAGATTGAATAAGTTTAAATGTTACTTAAGCACTTAAAATATTGATATTGTTACACGCATCAACAAGCAATAGCACTGTTCAAATATTTGCAAATAATCACATTTTATGGAACGGAGGCTGTTTGAGCAACTATTGGTTTTCACCCGCCGGAAGTTGATCTTCGCTACCGAATTATTTTAAAGTTTTTGGAATATTTTTATGAAAGGACAATCACAAGACATTGCATCGATATGTACGAGCTATGAGAGAAATGCATTGACAAGGAATATGGTACAACGCAAGCAGTAGAACATCACAGGCCGATGAAGGTTAATAAGAATTTTTAAGGACATCAAGGAGAGGGTGCACGTTTAGTCAGACCCTAGACCAACACTGAATTTAAAAATAGTCCAAGACCAAGGACAGCTGGGTCATTATTCGTATTTTGAACATAGCTGGTTTAGTTCACTGTAATTCCATCGGACTGCTGAAAAGCTCCGTGGTTAGCGATTGTGAACCAGAAGTTTGCTACTTTTGTTGGTTGTAGTACCCACAGCGTAAGTCAAGTCGTTGATGAGCGGGCATGTCAACAGGGGTTTGTCTTGTTTATGAAGAATACTCACCTCAGCGTTGCGAGTGATGAGTATATCTGTGACGTTAGCATAGGGAGGAATGCGTAAACGTTGTTTCCGGACACCAAACCCGTGGACTTCGGTGAAGATAGTCTGTTTCACGTCAGCACAGGGAGTGCGAATGACATGAACTTTTGTAGCATGAGTAGGATTCCGATAAGTGCCGCTGTAATCGTTCGAAATAATATATATTTTTAATTGTTCTGAATGTTGTTCGTCCGAGAATGGGGTACGAACTGATGGCTTAATATGCTGTGAAACGTTTGTTGTAACCAGGAATCGTAAATTGCATAATTTCTGGAGTTATTGCGAAATTAAAGCAGAACATTTCGTTGTATCAAAGAAGTGATAGTTTAAATGAACAATATTCGAGTAGTCTTTCAGCACCAAGATTTGTGTAAGGTAGTACGGAGAAAGCCAAGAGACTTTGTTGTGTTATCGAGACAGAAGAAAAGCCGATTAGATAGGAATGCTTTAATGCTAGTAAACAAATGCATAGGTTGGAGTTAGTTAATGATCTTCTAACGAATTTCCGTTTAGTCTCAGCACATTAGAACAATCTTTATTAGGAAAGGTTCTTAACAGGTTGATTTATATATCTTCATTCAGCAATTTTTCTCATTTTATGTTGCATATTATATTTCATGAATATCAAACAGAAAAGTAATTCAAGAAGTAAATATATGATCGCAGGTGGATTCGGATAATATATTTTTATACAGTTTGATTACGTGGACATTTTCAAATAATAATCTTCACTGACTATAAAGAGAAGTATTGGAACTTTTATATTCATTTTTGTAAGTGATCATAATCATTCACATGAGAATTCATACAGGAAGCAGTATAGTGATATGTTGTTGTAAGAAGGACGGTGAAATATTAATGAAAATTGCCACATGGACTATCAACCAAAGAAAGGATAATAGTTTGTTGAATGAATCGATTATTCGTTTACTGTAAGAAAATTACGAATGTACCAAGAATGCAATAAAGAGAGATACAAGTATAAAGATATTGCCGACGAATACTTTAAAATTAGTGTTTAATTCATGATTAATACATCCTTTGTTAGTTTCTCTGTTGCGAGGTATTTCACCAAATTTGCTTCATCCTCAATATTACTTTGTGGATACCTTCTCGACCCCGAACACACGTCATATCAGGAATAATTTATAAAAAAAACAACGTAATGTTTCATTTAAAAAATATCATTTGAGTATACGCTAAGGTGTTAAAATGTTGTTAAGGTGGGTAAATTTTGCAACTCTGCCTTCAGATTCGTAATCAGCGACCTCCCCCCACCCCCAAAAAAACATGAAAATGATCTTGATTCTAACATGATATACAGTTTTTTTTTTTGACGAATGGGTTTTCAATATGGGATGCAGTGGGTTACATTTTGCAACTCTGACTTCAGATTCGTAATCGGCGACACAAAAACAAAACCGAGTACAGATTTTGAGATCATTTATTTGAGATTTTTACTTTTGGACAGCGTTTTTGGAATCGCCATACTGTGCGTTCGTTCTAAATTTCAAACGCCTATCCTGAAAAGTTACAATATGATTCAAAAGTTTGGATGAAAAAGGCGAATTTTGAGCATGAAAATCTTTTTCAGTCTCACAGAACATTTGATGAATTTTAGGAATTGACGGTGCCTGTTTGATCTTCTTTTGTTCTCATGGTGTCAGAAATCACGATTTTTTATTTTCTTGTTCATTTCAAGCACAGACAGAAAGAGCACAAATACTGTTATGTGATAAAACTCAGAACGAATATGACAAAAGAGTGACCGTTGATTATGCGGGTTCATTTAGCTTTCCACTAGCTGATTCTTAATTGGAAAAAGTTTTAGAGCAACTCACGAACACACGTATTAATATTTCTAAATTCTAACCGTTAAACATTTTATTAATACATATATTGATGTGTTAGTAATCAAACAAGCAGTAAATGCGTGATCACTGTATTGCCGAACTTACATCAGTTATTCTATGTCCTAAAGTTCTTCCACAATTATCCCGGGATTCTTCCGACTTCCTCTAAAGGATGTTCAAGAATTTAAGAGACAAAGTCCTAATGCTGACGTTTATCAAGAACGGAATGAAGCTTTATTCTAGCAGCTAGCCCATAAGGTTTCGACTGAATCTTGCGTTTGGGGGTGACCATTATTATTATTATTATTATTTTGTCGTTTTCTTTATTGTCGATTTTTGTGTGCAGAATCAAAATCTGCCGGGCGCAACACTGGTACACTTGAACACTTTTATTAGGGAGGAATTTCTACAGTGTATTCGGAAAGTCACTTTAATTTGTGAGTATGTTTATTAACATTTTGTTTATTTCTAAAAAGAAATATTCTTATGATTTTTTCTTTAATTTTGGTGCTCCGAATTGGAACATAGCAACTGCAATTATCGCAGCTTTTACGTGTTTTTAACTTAACCTTGGAAAGCTAACCATTCGTAAATTTTACGACAGGCATGAGTCGCATTTCGTATTTCTTATGTTTCCGGAAATGCGATCGAAGCGACAGTCACAGTACTTTCTTTTCCCTAACAGACGACTGCACACGTGGCTCTCTTTCACTGTTCGAATTGTTAGTTCAGTAGACAGAAGGTTTTGTTTTTTCGGCTGTCGTATATATTTGACGAATGGTTAGTAATAGCGTTAATTTTAGGTTTTGAAGGTGAGATATTCCCTGAATCATTATGACTGGAAGAAAAGTGGTAAAGGACTGGAGCATTGAAGAACTGCAGAGAATTCTTGAAGAGAGTGATGATGAGACGTTCAGTGAATTTAGTGATGAAGAGGATCATGTTGAATTTAAAGAAGATTCGGATGAGTGTTGCTGATCCTGATTTCATGTTCGAGGTTGAAAATAATGAAAGTGCAGACGAACTGCGATTTGCACCTCCAACAAAAAGACAGCAAAATGGACATTCTCGTGATCGTTCTTCTACTTGTACAAGTAAATCAGTAACAAACACTGTGTTGTGCGTGCCACCTAAGCCAAAAGCTCCCATCCCTCCCAACATGTCGGTTTCTGATGAAAGTGAAAATGGGAACGCCAATACAATTACAGCAGGACTGGATCCAAATATTATTGTACCGAAAACAAAAGTGATCAGAGGAAGAAATGGACATGTGTGGTCTACAAATATCCCAACTAGGTCAGGTCGTATCTCTGCTAGAAACATAGTTCATTTCACACAGGGATAAAGAGACATTGCCAAAAATGCAACATCCACGAAGGAATGCTTTCACCTATTTATCAGTGAAAACATTATCGATAAAATATTGCTGCATACAAATGAGCAAATTGATAAGGTGTCTGGTAAGTACAAGGTTCAGAAGAATACAGTTTCCAAAGTAACAATACAGGAACTAAGAGCATTTCTAGGCCTCTTAATTTTATCCGCCGAGTTGAAAAGCAATCACCTTGAGGTGCGCGAAATGTTCGATACATCTCTGTGTGGAACGAAGTTCCATGCAGTAATGAGGCTGAAAGATTCAATTTCCTTGTCAATTGTTTACGTTTCGATGACAAAGCCACGAGTGATGAAAGGAAGAAAACAGACAGTTTTGCACCAACACGTGAGGTATGGGATCATTTTGTACTCAACTGCACGAAAATGTACCAACCAGGTTCATTCGTGACTATTGATGAACAGTTACTTGCATTTCGTGGGAAGTGTCCGTTCCAGATGTACATCCCTAGTAAACCAAGTAAATACGAGATCAAAATTGTAATGATGTGTGACGTTAGTACAAAGTAATATGGTAAATGCAATACCATATCTTGGAAAAATTACAAATTCAGGCGGACTTCCTTTGGCCGAATATTTAGTGAAAGAGATAACAAAACCAATCCATGTCCAACAGAAACGTGACGACGGACAATTGGTTTACTAATGTCAAGCTCGCAGGTGATCTAAAGCCCCCGTTCAACTTGACCAGTGTGTTAACACTTAGATTGAATAAGAAAGAGGTGCCTACAGAGTTGCACAACAGAAAGAAGAGGCCAGTTGCAACATCGATCTTCTGTTTTGACAACCAGATAACTCTAGTGTCCTACAAACCGAAGTCAAATAAGGTAATTTTCCTGTTGTCCACTACCCATGAAGACGTGGCTGTAGATCCTGAAACAATGAAACCTAACATTGTTGAGACTTACAATGCTACAAAGGGAGCCGTTGACACCTTGGATCAAATATGCAAGAAAGTAACTTGCAGTAGGAAGACACAATCGTGGCCTCTTTGTGTATTTTATGGCATGCTGAACATTGCATTCGTGAATGCATATGTCATATATTGCACCAACATGTTTTCAAGGCGACAGAAACCTCTTTCAAGGAAAGAGTTCCTGACAGTCCTAAACCACATTCAAACACGTCTGACAGCCCCTACATTGCAACGTTCAATTCGTGAGATGATCATCGCAAACGTTGGTGAGCAGCCCAGGCCACAACCATCTGAGGGTCCAGGTCCAAGAAAAGTTTGCTTTTTCTGCCCATCTGCAAAACGGAGAATGACTACGACGTACAGCCATCACTGCAAAAGGCCTATGTGTACTGAACACAGGGTAAATCTCCGTATCTCTTGTGACGATATGGCTGGTTTTGAAGTGGGATGTGGAATGCGAGGCTGGTTTTGAAGTTAAGATCTAATAAACGTACACTGCAATTACTAAGATTTTAACGTTTAATTAAGACAAAATTGTGTTCTGAAAAGTAACTTGTACCAATATTGTGTAATTGAAACATTTGCATATTGTGATTTTTAGAGATTTTCGTAAGTAGTACAAACCATATTACTTTTCCTTCACGATTGTAAGAAACTGACGGAGAAATTTTTAATTTTTAAAAAAATCCTGCTTTTTTAATTTAGTTAGAAGGGAAAAGTTTCCCGTTAAAAGTTATTGTTGCTTACTTGTATCTTTTGTGAACATAAAAATTTTAATGCACTAAACATTTTTGAGTCGTAAATTTTACGAATGGTTAGTAACAACGTAACTCCTAGGAATGTTAGCTTTCCAGGGTTAATTAGGAACTTGTACAAGTTGTTCCAAAATTCACAATTATTTTTTAATTCTTAAAATATTTCTCATGCATAATAATCTCAGGAACATTGCGATGGTAAAATTAATGGTTTAAAGCTACATTTATATTGCAAGTACATTGTTCATAGTCATTTATTTAGAAGATACTACAACTCACAGAAAGTTCAAAACAAAAGAACAACAAATATGATGGTACAGGATACAATTAACATAATGTGTTTAACATTTCTCATGCTAATTTGCATTATTATTCCTCATCAGTCTTTATTCTCTTCAGCGTCGCCACGTGAAAACTTACTCTATTAATTGTAGCATATACTACCAAATCAATTACAGGACATGGTACACAGTAGTTTTCCAACACAGGTACATCTTCTAGCCGAGCAAGATTTTATGAGAGTAGGAGCATTTGATGAGGTGAAGTACATCGTCAGGAGTTGGTTCAACATTTGGAAGTAGCATAACTGGTCTTAACAGTTTGGTTGATTCGTCATGTGTCCAGCCCTGTCCACCCGTAACATGTTGGGTCAAGATTCGGTGGCGGTTGTGTTCTCTCTGCACTCAGGCAAATCAGTACTGGTGGGTGTGTGCACTTTACATTCTGAACATAGGCTCCCGTTGTGGGCGGAAGGGGGCAAAGTAGTGGAGCCACTGTGTGAGCAGAAACAGATTCTTTTTCGTCCAAACGTTAATATGAATTTCTGGCAATGGCATATATGTATACTTCACCTTTTTTACACCATAGCAAGCGGTTATAAAGGATTTGTTTCTTGTTTTATATCACTCGTCACTTTTCCCTGAGAGCCTAATTTTTTCGGGCTAATTTCTTTTGCACTTACTTAATGGTAGTTGCTTTCCCAATGCCATCAATGTAAACCGAATCTTGTATAGCTGTTGCACCAATGTAACCATTCTCTCCTGACTTGTTGAAGTCTGAATTAATATGCAGGTAAAGTTAAAATAATGGTAATAAAACAACGGAGACGGAATAAGTGTGGCATCAGCTATTACGTTAGTATGCTTACACAAATCTTGTGTTATAATGTTAATAACTTGCCGAATAATTGTAACATCAGGTTCCTCTTGTGTCTTTTCTAAATATTCTCTACATGAAATACGTCCATGTTACACTTGTTGAGGTATAGGACTTGAAAAGTTTACTACCAATTTTTGGTCGGTACTATACGCAATATTCAGTATTTAAATGCAAAAGAACTTAATAAGTTTGCGAATTTTGTAGCATAATATACTCAGAAAGCAAAGGCGTGGATAACTCTGCTGGCATAATCTCTGTTAGCAGGTTCACAGCATACTCTGAGTGTGGTGGATGATTTAATCCTGTAGTCGAGGTAACTGTAAAAGATTCTATATACTTCACATTCTGTTAAGAAATGTGAAACAAAACAGTAAACTTCTGTGCTAAATCAGAGACTGTACCCAATAAGGGCTACTGGTAAGTGAACTACCTAAAGAATAGCACATTAATCTTTAACCACATCTGGAATGTCTATATTTTCGCTAGACAGTGCCTCTCCCTCATAATGCATTTTGTGTCGCTAATCATTTCTCCATTCGTTTGAAAAAGAGCGGTTGGAATTGATTGATGAAGATGGTTGAACAGCTTATGCAACTGTTAATCAAGGCTGTATCTTATGAGTGGTTATGGTTTCCCTGATATCCGAATGGTAAATTTGAAGTCTGGGGATGAACAAAGCAATGATTCGTTTGACTGTGTGTTGGCAGAGTAGATGTAGTTTGGGTCTGAGCATGGAGACATAGAGCAACGGTGAGATGTGGATTCGTGGAGGACAGCTTTTGCAATTCTATGAAGATGTAGTAAGTTTTTTTACCACATTGGCTGCATTTCATAGGATGTTGTATGTTGACACAGTTTGATGTGGTGTGGGACCAAGCAGTATCTACATTTGGGTTGGTTTGGACAGTACGGGAGACTGGGGGTAGTTGCAACACTGCTAGTTCTCTGGCGTGCGCGCAGAGTGAGAGGGTGCGCATGGTGGTTCTCCACCATTGTATATTGCATTGTTACAAGACAATCGCTTTCGTTTCAGTATTTTTAGAAGAAAAACTCATTTTTTCATGCAGGTACGTACTTTCTACAGAAATCATAGTGGATATATTGGAATTGTGTTGTTACATTAGATTTTGTAATTTTCAGGACGAATAATGTATTATTCAACTATTATATGCAGATGTTGTTGTTCCTACAGAGCTGCTCAAATCGCGATCGTGTAGAAAAGGATAACAATATATGCTACTGAGGTAAGTTGCAACAGTAAGGTATGGGGCAAGTTGCAACACCCTCACCAAAAGATTTTCTTAAACGTTGTATTTTCACTACTTAAACTTATAATTAAAACACTTAAAATTGCATGATAGTAAGTTGTTGATGAAATAAGAGATATTGCTAAAGGTTAATAGTTCACCACAGCATAAATCTATTTGCGAAGGTCTGCTGCAGTGATTATGTCTCGAAGTCACGTTTGAGTTTATTCACCTTCCGATCCTCATGTTTATATTTGGAACATGAATTTTCAATTGACAATTCTCCGTCAGCATGTGATCGCGGGGCAGCTGGCTTTTGTATTATTTCTTTATTCATTTGGCGTAGCCTGTTAGGGGTTCACATTCTTCAACATTTTTCTATGTGCTTTATGGTTGCTCTCAATATAGTGGGTATCGTCTTTCACGCGACAACATTGTATGAAAGCATTAGTGCGTGCATCTGAATTTACTGATGGCCTTTAGGCATCCAAGGCTCAGTCCTGGATAGGGGAGAGGAAAGGATATGGGAAGGAGTTGGTCAGGGCCTAAGTTGAAGGTCTGCCTGTGTTTTGTTTCGGCATTTCACTATTTCTTTTTTTCAATCCTCCTCTCAAAAGTATGATGTTCTGTGAAGAAATGAATAAGAATTTATTACTATTGATTGTTACTCCACCTGGTGGGAGAATTTGTAATTTAACGAAGAAGAAGACCTGAGCAAATTTAACCGGCAGTTGGATTTATGTAAATATAGGGGACGAAGGTATATTTGTGCACGGGACGAATGTATATTTGTATTCGGATCATAGTGATTGAGTTTCAGCCGAGTCGTAATTTTCGTCGATTCATTAGTAGTCATTGCTACATGTGCCAGAATTATTTGAATCCATATCTGCAAATTAATATTCAGTTGTTTGATATCTGCTATGAATAATATTGGAATCCAGTGTTTTGTGGAATTTATTAGTAGAAATGAATGGGCAGTACGAGATGATAGTTCAAATCCAGGATGCGTTCTACATTTTTAGATTCTTGAGTTCTGAAACATGTGCTTTCGAGAATGCCAAGATGGGACGCCATATTGGTAAGAAATCAGAACTTGGATCTTTACAGGTTTGCTCTTTCTAGTTTGATTGTTTCTTGTTTGAATATAAGACCCAGTTATTCTGGGATCTCATTAATTTCCATACTGACACGTGAATTGGAAGTTATAATAAGGCCATTTCGAATTTTGATCTAACGAGTTGAGTTAGATTACCAGGCGAATGCTTTTCCTAGTTGTGTGGTACCTAACTCTTGCTTGCGATTATTCGCTTTCAGTTAACCGTAGCTTTGCGATTTTTGACTTTGTATTTGAAGCTTTGATTTCGGTGATCGAATTTGCTTATCAATTAGATCTGAGATACGACAGAGTAGCTTTAATTATTGAATTTGAACTTCAGTTCATGCTCCAAGGCCATTTCAGTCTTAAAGTAGGAAAATTACATTTTGTTCGTTTTGTAGCAATATACTACTCAGCAGATAGGCAAAAAGCTCGGCATTTGTGTGTGTGTGTGTAGGTATAATAACTGCCAGGCGGCCAATATTAAAGAATTATCTATATTCACTATTGTTGAATTAATGGTATATTTAGCGAACGTATGTTTACTTTACAAGTCGCATATTCCTTTGTATATGGCTAGATGTTCTACGATGTATAGTGTATGTATCTAATCCAGATTTGTTGTCATGCCTTTTGGCTTTTTCTAAAGTTAATTAAACTAATCAGCAAAATTCATCTATTATATTTGATTTTTGGAAACCGATCATTCTATAGTTTTAAGAGCCTGGAAATAATTCGTATAGTGTGTGTGTGTGTGGGTACAAGATTGAGAGTGTTGCCACCACTAGCTTAAATGTTGGGGTCCTGCATTGGATCCTGTCCCATAATGATTCTTGGAGCCTTAATAAGCTAAGCTGGGTAAGTTGGTATTCGCATATTACTGTTACAGGTTTGTACCGTCAGAATTTCAGTAGCGAGTGCTACTTACTGCAGTTCCAGTGGGGAGTTGGTTCCATCTATCTACTCCTCATTGACCAGAGTGTGGAGAAGGAGGCAGAAGGGCGAGAGAGAGTAATTACAAGGTACCATCTCGGCATTTGAGGAAAAAATGGTAATGCTTAATGAAAGACTGCTACTCATGTCTGTCAAATGTAAACTTTTGGATGTTTAGTTTTAGCTTTATGAGTTAGTATAAGTAGTCAGTCAGTGAGCATATAGCAGTTTTATATCGTTTCATTTCAATTTGTTTAGTTTCTTGATTAAATAGTCTATAAGTAGTTAGTAAAATAGATTTCTTATATACGATAAATATTGATTGAATAGAACTGTACCTTTCAATATTTGTTACTGTTGCAATTTTCCCCATGCAGTGTTGCAACATGCCCCGTATATGGGGAAGTTGCAACATGTGACCCTTCCTGCTTCCTTTTAGTGTCACTCATTCTCCTAGGAAGTTAAGGCAACTAAAATTAGATATGGTGTAAATGAAAGACAAGAGAAAATACCAAAGAAATTTTGAGTTTCTGGAGCCTATATTTTGGTCTTATTCGCAAAAAATGTAAGAAGTGTTGCAACTCGACACAGTCTCCCCTACCTTGTTTCATAGGCATTGTACAGTAGATCTGACAGCTGTCGTAGCGGATAGGAATAGGTGCAGTTGTGCGCGAAGGCTCCAGTGTGTAGCGTTCCTTACAGATGCAGGCTCCTATGTGTAGTAAGTTATGAATGGTAGGCTGATGATGTGTTAAAACTTGGATCATGTAGTTGGCATCTCCTTCTTTGGTTTTTACTTTCAAACATGATGGCGTCTTCCTCAGATTTGAGTTCTGTTTCTGGTTCAGCATCTGTAATAAGGGGGACAGTTCCTCGAATTACGACAGATAGCATGTGTTGATGGCTTTGATGGTAGCATATTTGTGGTTCTGGTGCCATAGAAGTGAGATTGGCTTGACTGCTGAAAATTTGATAGCTATGCTTATTTCTGATAGTTATTCACCAGATGTTCATCAGGAGGTTTAATTATAATGCCTTTTCTGGTGGTATCATTTGGGATATTTTTTCGAGAGTATATAGCAGGAGCTATTTGTCTTTGAGTACAAATAGTAAACATGGATCCCCAAAAGCGGCTGACTATATTGTGAAGTGTTCCAGTGATATAGAAATAAAAAGCGAAAATAAAAAACAGTTTTTAATCTATATGCAAAATGTTGGTGGAATGCGTACCAAAGCCAATGATTTCTACACTAGTGTTTTATCCAATAGCTATGATCTGATAATAATAACTGAAAGTTGGTTATCTGATGATCAATTTGATTCAGAATTCTTTGACATGAGATATAAGGTGTTTCGTCAGGATAGAAACTTCGAATTGCTTGGAAAGGCGATAGGTCATGTTGGGGTGTCTACAAAAACATAACATGTATTATGTAAACTCTATTGATAGCTATTTTGAGTGCATTATAACTAAACTTACTATAAAGATGCTATCGCTATATGTTTGTGCTGTATACATTCCACCAGACTCGAGTGAAACAGTGTATGAATTATTTTTTGAATTTATTGAGAGTAATTGTCCAGTAGGAAGCACTATACTCTGTCTTGGGGATTTTAACATACCTCAAATACTTCATTCCAATTTTGACCTTTCACACGCAACAAAGAAGTGTTGTAATTTGTATAATTTCATGTCATTATTCAATTTAGAATCATTTAATAATATCCGTAATGTCAATAGTCGCACATTAGATCTAGTATTAACAAACATTATTGACGTCACTGTAGTTAGAGAAGAACACCCCCTTGTTCCTGAAGATAAACACCATCCGGCATTACTTTGTTCCTTTCCACATAATCAATCGAAAAAAGAGAAACTAGATAACAACATTACTGGGTTTAATTTTAGGAAGGCTAATTTCGAACAAATGTATACAGAATTGTCGAGACTAAATTGGAACAAACTTTCCCATTTGAATGACGTAAATGAAGCATTAGGGCAATTCTATGAAATGATGTACACTACTATGAGCCTATGTGTTCCCCGTAAGAAATGCAATAGTAATAAATATCCGTCTTGGTTCACTTACAACATAATTCAAAAGATTAAATTTAAGACATATCACCATAGGAAAATGAAAACTGGTATAGACGTTGCTTTTCATCGAGAAAAATTTCGCATATTACGTAGAGAGCTAAAATCAGAAATTTCTTTAGCATATAAATTTTTCATTGAAAGCTCAGAATACAGTATCAATAAAGACCCGAGGCAATTTTGGAAGTTTGTTAAAAGTAAGACAAAACATCTCTCATCCACTTCTTTGAAATACAAAGACAAAGAGCTAGAAAGTAACAGGGAAGTATCTAGGTCTTTTGCACATTATTTTCAATCTGTATTTAGAACTGTAACACCCCAGTACAAATCTGAAATTTTGTCAGACAACCCTAGATGTGAACTTTTAAACACGTTGCAAATAAAAGAAATTAAAATGAAAGAAATTGAGGAAGCAATCAAAATGTTAAAACCTAAGGTATCTTGCGGGCCGGACGAAATTCCACCTTATATAATAAAAGGTTGTGCTGACATTCTTAAATATCCATTATATATTTTATTAAATCTATCTGTTAAAACTTGTGTATTCCCTGACAAATGGAAGGAAAGTTTAATTTGTCCTATTCCAAAATCCGGAAATGCTAAAGACGTCGAAAACTTCAGACCAATATCTATTTTATCATCGTTTGCAAAAGTATATGAATGTGTTATATATAGGCGAATACTGAATCATGTAAACTCCATTCTTTCACCACATCAGCATGGCTTTTTGAAAAATAGGTCAACCTCAACAAACTTAGCAATTGTAACTGACTTCATTGCAACTGAGCTAGATAACGGAGGCCAAGTAGACGTCGTATACACTGATTTCAGTAGGGCATTTGATTTGGTTGATCACGATGTTTTGCTACGCAAACTTACGTTCTTCAATTTTTCTACGGAAAACATAAAATTATTAAGTTCGTATTTACGTAAACGTAAGCAGGCAGTAATTTTTAAAGGTTATATTTCAGAATATTTTGAGACACTGTCCGGAGTACCACAAGGTTCAAACCTCGGCCCTTTATTATTTCTTTTAGTTATTAATGATATATCTGAGTGTATCGAGAACTCCCATATTCTCTTATTCGCGGATGACCTGAAATTATACGCTAGAATTGAATCAATTGAGGACAGTGCCAAACTACAAAAGGACTTAGATAATGTCAAAGAGTGGTGCGACAGGAATAAATTTGTAATTAATACAAAAAAGTGCAATTCCATATCTTTTACAAGGAAAGAAAAGTATGTTGAGTACAACTACTCGATTGATGGAGTAAATCTATCGAAACCTGAAACTGTTAAAGATCTTGGAGTTGTTTTCGATCCAAAATTAAACTTCGGGCGTCACATTGAAATGATCACTAACAATGCGTATAGGAATCTTGGGTATATTTATCGTTTTAGCAAGGATCTCCATCTTGACTCAACACTTCTAAAATTGTATTACTCTTACGTGAGATCACAGCTAGAATACTCCTGTATTATATGGACTCCGAACACTCAGAAATATGTTAAAGCAATAGAGAAAATCCAGTGTAAATTTTTGAAATTACTAATGTATAGAAAAACCACATTATATCCTGCATACATATCATACAGGGAATTAGTGAGCAATTTTAATATACAAACTTTGGAACGAAGAAGGCATTTAAATGATTTAATATTTCTGTACAAATTAATACACAATCAAATTGATTGTATTGATTTAATTCCGAAAATTTTTATTCAAGTTCCGAACACTAAAACTAGATTAGGTAATAATGGGACATTCTATTGCAAAAAGCAAAGGACTGAAATTATATATAAATCCCCAATTTGGAGAATGAGTGCTTTCTACAACAAAATTGAACCTAAAGTTAATGTAGATATATTTGGAATGACGTACAAAGAATTTAAAAGAACTGCAGGTGAAGTAATATGATTGTTTCTTGTATCTTGTAATTACTATCATGTACACGCAAGCACTGTAATTAGGCATATTGCCTGTTGTGTTATGTTTTGAATAAATAAAGTAACTGAATAAATAAATAAATAAATAAAGGAGAGGTTGCAGATATAGTTACGGTGTTTGTAATTTACTTACTGTCATAATGAGTACATACATTTTAAACATGTACCGGTGTCTAAATACAATGTGTTCTTGAAATAATTCGACATGCTTCAGAAGCTGATTCAAGTCAAAGCAAGAAAAAAGTTCCTTTCAAGAAATTTCGAAATATGCGTAGTTTCATAAATGACGTCATATCTCAATAAGCAACGACGTTAGGGTTGTCGGCTTAGCAAATCACAATCAAGTAAGTGTCCGATACATCCATTTCATCAATGTTTAAGATTCATGAATGCAGCTTACATGGGATTTCTATGCTTCCGTATTAAACTATATTTATTCATTTGCAATGAAATTCTCAGGTTGCGAAACTTGCCTATGCGTCACCATTTCAATCATAAGCATTTCTCAAATGGATTTATTGGGTACATTAATTGTGATTTCCTAAGCCGACACCGCATACGTCATTATTTGTGGAGATATGGCGTCATTTGCGACTATGCCGTGCCAAATTTGAGCGCCAGTAGCTCCGAAACTACGCATGCTGCGAAATATCTTGAAAGAAACTATTTTCTTGATTTGATATGAATAATCACCTCCCAAAGTTTGTCCCATTTTTTAGAGAGACCTGTATATGAGGGAATCAGTGATGCCATCTAACATGTGAAGTGTCAGTTCTTGTAATTGTTAAATTATACATGGTGACTGGATTTAAGTAAAATATCAGAAATAAAATACGAATGAAACACGTAACGAAGTAGTGGTAACACATTTGTTACTAGACAAGCTCATACAAAACAAAAGGCAAAATTACGCTGTAAGAAATGGTCGTTGATAAAAATTGCTCAAGGGCGCCAGTCCACCCGTTATTTTGGATTCAGTGCACATAAATATGTTAGAAAATGTCAAAAAACCTAGGTCACCCCAAAATGCAAGGTACTCTGAATCTGCCACCAGACTATTATGAAGTTTTTTCAAAATATTCATTAAGTCTTAAAAATTACTCAGAAACAGCCGGTTTTGCTATCTTGAAAACAGTTTGATACATATCAGTAAATGAAATTAAGTAAGAAGTTAATTGGTGCAATATTTATGACTTCTCGGCATATTACGTGTAAAATTATACCACTGGGAGTACAGGTTACTAATTAGGCTTTTGGAAGTTTTTTTTAAAACAAAACTCATCCGTTTGTGATGAAACTAATGATGCTTTAATCTTCAACCATTACTGAATTGAAATAAGATAGTTAACATAAACATTTATTTCGTGTATTATTAATATTATTGTTAATTCATTAAAAAAAAATATTTTTCTTTTAAAGATTGTTCTTTGGGTGGGAAACTGATCATTACTGAACTTCAAAGAAGACGGTGTTTAATTCACTCCAGAGATCATGAAATTAACATCAATCTAGTACTTTCAACGCTACTTTGTGATAGTATCAGATAAAAGAGATTGAAACTATTTTCCATCTTTTTTGGTTTGATTTAAGAAAGTACCCTTTGTTTTCTCAAGAAACCTAGATTTTGATTTTCGTATCAAACTTTGGTATGACTTTAATAGCTACTTTTTGGATATTTATTAAACTTCTCCGTTCAAACACGGTTTCAGTTTTTGCAATTCGAACTTTGTTTTTTGTTAAGAATTTTACTTAAATTTCTATGCAAATGTATTTTTCTCCCTACAGTTACATTTTGTTTCTGAAAGGTAAACTGAAAAGCAGATTTTAACAAGATTTAAAAAAGTAAAACCTTAGTGTGAAAAAAAAAATACCTTTAACGGTTTTATTTTGTTGTATTATTAAGTCTCCCAGACTTTATTACATAAAAAATGTTCTAGCAATCTGCAGAACGAACTAGGTTTTATTTTCTAAAATGATTCAAAGGCGACCAGAAATGTTAGGTTTTCTAAGAAAGTGCATTAAAAAGAGAAAGATATGAAAAGTTAAAGAAAGAAAGAAAGAGGGAGGGAGAGAGACAGAGAGAGAGACAGAGAGAGAGAGAGAGAGAGAGAGAGAGAGAAAAGTTAGTAACATTTGAACTCACTTCAAAAATATGAACTAAAGCAGTTGAATTTTTGCCCCTTGTATTTTCCCTCTCTGGCGCATTTCAATGCCAGTTTCAATGCATACCTCCATTTTCATTACTTGCCTTCAATTATAGCTTTTGCTATAAACTGAGAAATATTATTCTGTCTCCTTGAACTTTACACACTCAAGTACTTTTGCATAATTAGCTCGTATATTCTTAACGATCGTGCTTCTCGTAACATTTCTGAATTTGCCAAGAGGTTCCGTACAAGAAATGAAAAAATATAGTAGCAGCTGTATTTTATATGTATAGAAAGTTGGAAGTGATCGTATGCATAACTTTATATATACAATTTTAATAATATACTTTTTATTTTTAATACTATGATCGATGACATTATTAACCAGTTTCTGTTGGATTGTGGTCATCGAAATGGCTGGTGTCGCTCTGGCGCTTGAAACCTCTTAGTTTCTATCTATCTACACCGTTAAAATTCACACACTTTTGCATTTGACACCTTTTGCAGATCTCAGATGATTTAACATTTTATCAGCTCTTTCCCTTCTCATCACTATCTGAAAACTTTCTGTGCACTTTTATTTTACTCTTTATAACAAATTAGTGTATTAATAAGCTGATAATAAGCCTTGGCAGAAAGGAAAAAGAATTAACAGGAGCTGATTATAAAACTCACACAACTAAGTAACTTGAATGTTATAATTGCTTAAAGTTAGTACTGTTCATACAGGTCTGCATTGTCAGTCATCTCGAATGCGTAGCGCCAATTCAAAACCATAAAATGTTTGCATTATAAATTGTCGCTGCACAGTGAAATGCACAGCGGAAGAACATTTTAAAAAGTTCTATTCAGAAAATGGGCATCGTTTACTAATTTAATCTCTGTGCTGTTGATTTAAAATAATCAGTAAACTTTTGGTAGGCAGTAAATTGAAGAGTACTTTATTTAATACTACATTTTTGTCCAATTCGGGAAGAACAAGTAAATGAAGGAGCTGAGAAATGTTGTGTTCACCCAAGCAACAGGAGCTAATCTTGAGAAAATACCCAGTGATAAAACAAATCATGCAGTAGACTGACTGCAAAAAAAAGTCGTTGAATGTTAACTTTTCTGGAGTTTAATGTTGACATTTCAAACATAATGTCAGGATAACAACGAGAAATATACAGACACACAGGAATGTGCCGTGGCAGGGAATGGAACCTGGATCTCTCAGTTTACGGTTGTGCAATCTAATTATTAGACTACCATATCAGGACCAATTTTCTGTGTATATCGAACATTCGTCCGCCTCAGCTGAAGCAGCCACACAGTGCTAGTATCAAAATGAAGCACACCATCACATGAGACTTTTTATAGATGATTTTTTTTTCTGCAAAACGCTCAGTACGACACAATGAGAACTAATTGCTTCGTACTGCGCGATATATTATTATGTCACCACTATTCAGGGTGTCCACGAAATATAGGGGAAAGAAGAAACACTTCAGATATTGGGTTCTACTTCTTGTTTCTGCGAATCTAATATTTTCAGATTAATAAAATGTGAAAGGAATATAATTTGGAAGTTCGTTAAGAAAGGAGTACTGCGCACAAGGGCCGTTTTCTGCCCCTGAACAGATTTTAATGAAATTTTGCACGTAATATCTAGACCGTATGAGAGTTCCAATAATACAAATCCTATGTCCATAACACCTCCGGTTATCATGGAAAACGCGTCAAATAATTATCACTTTAGGATTATAATTTTTATAGTGTTGTTAAAAATAAATTTTGATATCTCCAGAATAGCTTAAGCTATCAAATCGAAATTTTGTTGGGAAACTACAAATATAATGAAAACGTTGCAGTTTAAACCGAAAGATCATATATTTAACCGTTTTGGAGATACAAATTAATTTTCTTATGTAAGTATCGAAAGTTTCTTCAATTTTACTTATAAAAATGTACAGTATCTTTTCTAGGAAACTTTCTGTTGTTTACTCTTCAGCCCCCAGTAGTTACAAAATGATACTTCGCACAAATAATCTCCATGTTATGGTGAGAAGAAACATTTTATACTTTAAAGTTGAATAACTCACGTGAAAGTATATGTTTGAAATTCAGCTAAATGAACCATATATGATGGTTTATTTTGCTGAATTTCAAACATATACTTAGCTAAATTTCAAACATATATAATGGTTTATTTAGAGTATAAAATGTTTCTTCTAATCATCACCCCCCCCATCAGTTACAAAATGGTTTTTGAATATGCTCTTCAACATGGCATGGAGATTATTTGTGCGAAGTATCGTTTTGTAACTACTGGGTACTGATGGGTAAACAACAGAAAGTTTCTTTGAAAAGGTGCATTTTTATAAGTAAAATTGAACGTTTACATAAGAAAATTAATTTGTATCTCCAAAACGGTTAAATATATGGTATTTTGGTTTATACTGCAACGTTTTCATTATATTTGTACTTTCCAAACAAAATTTCGATTTGATAGCTTAAGCCATTCTGGAGATATCAGAATTGATTTTGAACAACACTATAAAAATTAGAATCGTAAAGTGGTAATTTTTTGACGCGTTTTCCATGATAACCGGGAGTGGTATGGACATAGGATTTGTACTGTTGGAACTTTCATATGATCTAGATATTACGTGCAAAATTTCATTAAAATTGGTTGAGAGGTTGGTTGGTTCATTACTCCTTTCTGAACATAAACGTAACATTCCTTTAGAAAATTGCATTAGACATTCTATAATAATAATGCTCTTCACTATTTGCTAAAATATCTTTATTTTAATTTACATTCATGTAAACTACACTATATTGTTAACATCCATATTGGAATAAAAATTAACCGATTGTTAAAACATACGGAATTAAATTCTCATTCCGCATGTCTTACTTTATGTAATGCAGAAATGAAATGGAATGATCCCAATGCGCTTCCATAAAATTTATTGTATTCTGAGTGTTAGCTAATAACATTTCTTGCGATTTCAAATTAAATTCCATAGGCAAAAAATATATAAAATAAAAATGATCTTATTTGAAGAACTGAACACTATGAGAAATTGATTTTCAATATAAAAGGTGACTTTTTGGTTTCCTTTTTTCCTCGATTCGTCAGTTGATTGAAAATTAGAAGAAAAGAAAATGGTTACGAAGGAAACGGTGAAAATAAGGTTATGGTGAAAAAAAAAGTTCAAGAGAAATGACGAAGTGGCATGCAATATTCTGAAATTCCTTTAGATTTCAACTTTGATTTAATATTCTTCCTGTGTTGTATCTACAGTATACGTAACTTGTGTGAGCTCTTTGCTGGTATGGAAGTATTATAAAAGAAGATTGAGGTGTTCTTTAGGATGAGAACTGAAAGAAGAATCTTAAAGAAGATATACGTATATAAACATATTTGATTTTAAATTCATAGCTTTACTCAACGTATATCTCTCGGATTCTTCATAGAACCTGACACGAACGGCTAGTGACTCGGGCTTGTGCGCGCGTAGCTTGTCTTGCTCCTTTTTTTTAACATATTGAGTGAAATTATTTGAATTACTTTTAGCAGCAACATCACAACGCCTCAGAAGTTTCGCGGCAAACCTAGCAAATCTCGCATCACAGTAGCGTGCCACAGCACACCGTTGAGAATCACTGCCTTAAGCAAACACCAATCAATTTAGAACAGTGTGAACAACTACGTATTATTGCAGGGCAATATACATGCTTTCCAACTTCCAAAGGTCTGTAGAAAACCAAATTGTTTTCTACAAACGCTTATTTTTTAATTTTGTTTATGGTCTTCGGGCATCTAAGACTCAGGTCGGGATAGGGGAGGGGAAAGGATTCGGGAAGGTGTCGGCAAGGGTCTATGTTGAAGGTGCCATCCTGGCATTAGCCTGGTGTGACTGAGGAAAAATCTTCGAAAAATCTCAGTCAGGATGGCCAGCCGCTGGGATCAAACCCACGACCTCCCGAATGCTACGCCAACACTCTGCCACTGAGCTACGGCGGCTCAGTATACAAGCGCTTATATCTCACAATCTATTAAATGCTTAAATTAAAATAATCTTCTACATTATCAGCTATAAAAAGTAATATATTTACTTTACACTTTTATACATACCTTTGCTAATATTAACTTAGTTTTGTGCTGAAAAAGTTGGGAAATTATGATATTTCTATGAAGGAAAAGTTTGAACGAATATTTTAGAATTTTATTTACTTTCAAAACACACTTACAGACTTCTGCGATATAATATTTCGGACTCGTCATGCAATATTGTTCAGTACAGAGAAAAGAACGGTAGTTTTAAGTTATGGAAAAGTTATTATCTGTGCACCGAGAAACAATTGTCTTAAGACTGAGATATCAGCATTCTCATTTAATTTAAAATGAGAGAATGGCATTAGAAAATACGATCAGTGATTTCATTTTCAAACAGGCATGTTCTCATTTTCCTTTAAATAAGATTGCTAACTCATATCTAACAAGTAACACTATTTCAAGTGGACACTCAGATCTAGAAGAGGTATACATATTTAAAATCAGCATAAGAAACTGAGTTTGTGTGTAAAATATTAGGTGCCATTGGCCAGTGGTTGAAGAGAAATTGATGATACAATAGTCAGATTCTTGTCTGTGGAGAGTGATATAAAAGTGTTGGAATACCATTATACTTTTAAATTGCTGAAAGAAATTGAAAGCAAATACACAGTGGGTTGGGTGGAAGGCGTTTCCTTGTGGAGCGTATATTCTTCATGACCGCCATTTTGAAGTCCGCCATATTGAATCTTGACTGATTTTCTTAAATGGGAAGGGGTCGTGTAATATGTCATTCTAGGCTAGAATTTTAAGAGAAATACGCTTATGAAGTCAGTTTTGCCGTAAATGTAATATTGTGAGAGAAAACAATATGCGACATTAGCTTGGGGTAACAATACAGTAGCCTAGAAACACATATTTCTTCTCGAAATAACGACGGAAACGAAACAAAATGCATACAAATTGTTCCTGATTATAGTGCCCTATCGATATGGATTTGTACGCATTTGGGTCTATTTTCCGTCGTTATTTCAAGGCAAAATAGGTGTTTCCAGGCTATTGTATCATTACCCCAAGCTAGCGTTACATACTATTATCTCTCACATTATTACATTTTCACAAAAACTAACTTCAGAAATGAATTCCTCATAACATTCTAGTCCAGAATTACACGATCCCCTTCTAATTTAAGAAAATCAATCGAGATTCAATATGACGGATTTCAAGATGGCGGCCATAAAGAAGCTTTCCACCCAGTACCCATCACTGTGTATTTGCTTTCCAGCAATTTAAAAGCATATCAAAACTTTTATATCACTCTCCACAGAGAAGCATCTGACTATTGTATTATCAATTTCTCTTTAACCACTGGCCAATGGCACCTAATATTTTACACACAAACTCAGTTTCTTATGCTGATTTTAAATATGTATATTTCTTCTAGATCTGAGTGTTCAATTGAAATAGTGTCACTTGTAAGAAATTTGGGTCTCGAAGAGAAGAAATAGGGAAATGATACTACTACTACTACTACTACTACTACTACTACTACTACTACTACTAATAATAATAATAATAATAATAATAATAATAATAATAATAATAATAATAATAATAATGAAAATATGTTAAGTAATGATTTTATTATAGGAAAAACCAAAGCGCTCCCATAGTAAGGACGGACAAGAAAACGCAAATTTTAATTAAACCAATGTATCTTTGTAAATACTTGCTACAATAGAAATTTTACACATGTACATCAAACTTTCAAGTTTAGTGTACAAAATATTAGCTTCATGCTTCTATTCATAATATTCTATTCAGCGTAAGCCCAAGACTACTTGCAATAACATCCTACTATTGCGTATCCTTTCCCCATTATATGGGACAAGAGTACAAGTTCGAAGAGCGAAAGTGCTCAGGTTGGCAGCCTGCAAATGAAAACATCTACTCCTTCGTAAGATGTGCACTACCTATGCCATCGCTCATAGCACGTGTGACACTGTATCCAGTCTTCTATTGGCAGATCAACGTAGATACCACCGCATGCTATATATGGTGGTGTTATCTTCTGTGCTTTTCTTACTGATGAAAGAGCTCTTCAACTGTAAGTTTCTCTGTACAGATGCATTGGTGTTCGGTGTAGCTTGATGTCTAACAGCCTTTAGACGACATTTTTGTAAAAAAAAGTTATGTTTGAAACGGGATGTTATTATTTCAGATTATCCAAGTGAAGATTCTTGTTTAGCACGATGAACGGTTGGTAGTAGAGGAAGACTTGTTCCCAAGTGTGTGGCTCGGGTGGCTCGCAGGAACTGCCGGTATGTTTCGATTAACAATAATGTTCTGGCTGTTTGATCTCAAGAGGACGTTTAACATTTCCTCTAGCTGGAGAAACAATTTCGTGACAGTTACTATATTTTAAGCACCTTTAGATTCAGTTTTAACAACTGATATGGAAGACAGCAGAAGTTTTCATCTGTGAACACGTCTGTGAACCTGAGATATTTGTGATTACAGTTGACACAGTTCTTACATCTTTAATGATATAAATTTGTGCTAATGATTATTAATGTGGGGTAAGAGTACCTATGCTTGTATTCTGACCCCGACTATACCTGCATTCATTTCCCCCTAACTTATATAATGGGCTTTCCCGTGATGCTATCTATGCATGTACTTCGTAGAAGCAGTACAAAAACTACCCAATGTAAACCATGAAATTTAGTAAAAACTATTTTTAAAGGTATTAAAAAAAAAGTAAATTGTGTCGGCCATTTCTTAAGTACTTACGCTACAATATTACATGGAACTAGGCCTATAGGAAAAGTAAGTTTACTTACGTACATTTTTCATCGTTCTTTGCAGCACTTTCACTAACGTTTACTTTCTTCCGGTCATAATGTCCTACTGCCACAGTGTTGTTACCTTGTGTATATTTTTCTCATAGATTTAGCCAAACGTATCATAAACCCCAGCGTACCCTCAGATCTCTAAAATCAAATGTTCTTTCAAGATCTATAAAGAAAGCCATTCAAGAATTTAACGAATTATTAGTTAATGAGTCTAATGTATTTCAAAGCACTTAAAATTTGTTAACCATCCGTTAACTCTCAACTAAAATTGGCGAAATCTACCACCTTTCAGACCATGAGGATGGTTCATTTCTGTCTGATTTGTAATTTTCGAGATCCGAAGAGGAACAAATGGGCAATATTAAGCGACTGAAAAGGACCTGCCGGTTTTACAGTGAAAGTCGTAGTTTTCCCCAACCATATGTATGGCGCATGTGTACTAAAAATACTAAGGTATCAAAAAGAACCCGCAAGTTTGAGAGTCAAAATCATATATTTGCCCATCCTTTCAGACCATGAGGAATACAGCTGTGTATGGCGCATGTTTGTCTGATCTGTAGTTACTGAAATCTAGAGGGCAAACTAAAAATACGAAGATAAAAAGAACCTGTAAGTTTGAGAGTCAAAATCATAGGTTTCCCCACCCTTTCAGACCATTAGAAATCCAGTGGTATGCGGCTCATCTCTGTCCGACTACTAGTTGTTGAGACCTAGCGGCGAGGACGGACAGACAGACAGGACAAACTTTGTATCTTCCCCTATTCAATGAAGTTGTGCGTGTAGCTATTTGAATGTAGGTTATATTCCTGCTGAATTCATTAGTTGTTTTCATTTTGTTAAGAGACATATAGAGTATAGAGCGTACTTTTAACAGCAACTCCACTACTTATTAAGACATGTTCTTTGCTACTTTCTTAGGACGAGCATTAGCCAACCCGGAAGATAGGAAAACTAATTTACTGTGTATAGTAAATATAATATAACCTTTACCTTTCCCACTGTATTTCGGTGGCGTGTACAGAATACTCCTTCTCTCGTCACGTAGGTATTTCGTGCTAGAGAAACTTCGACTCTTGACACAGAGATCACCAGCTGTACATGCAAACCATTCCTTTTTTACAGTATTTCATGGTATTTGTGATTATACTTGATTTACATCAGTTTCTGCACGCTACTGTTCGCCTGACACACATTAACGTGATTTAATAAGTATCTGTATAATAGTTATTATTTAGTCAAGAACTCGCTATCAGGCTGTCTTTTTATTTTTATTTTTTTGTAAACTAGGTGCTTCTACTAAGGATGCATCTAACACTTGGGTAATTTCTATAGCCTATTCTTTTTGTAGAATTGAACTAGTTTTTATAGGGAAAAGATATAGCTTAACCTAAAAGGTTTGACTTTTGGGTAAAAATAATTTATTTTAAGCCTTGTGTATATATTTTTGCAGACATTCTTTCAATTGTGTGCTTAAGAAGGGTAGATAATTTTTACAAGCTCTCGAAATCTATCATTTCATGCTATATGTTAATTTAAACCTTCATGCGCTCTTTGTTTTTCACGATTACTTCTTAAACACTTCTTAATGGTAAAATATTCCTGGAACCTCTTGCAAATACTTTGCTACAATATGAAATATAAAAGTAATGATACCATACCAAACAGTCACATTTGTACCGAACTTCAATATGTAGCGAGAAAAGTGACTCGTAGGTCAATAACTATGCAAATGCTGTCCATGCTACTCAACATTGTTTACAAAACGTTCAATAATTATACTGGCTGGCACGACCTCCAGACCTTCCCCCCACTAAACATTAATGAGATAAGATGACACGACATCTCAGTCCTTCTGCAAAACCAGCTACAACGTTCGTAGAATTGCATCAACATTTCCTAAGGCCGTGGGAAAAGGATTGCAGGTAGACATTGAACAGCTGTTCAATCATTTGAATTTTATTCAACGAGAATATAGGCATACGTTGACTCCCAAAGAGGGTACACACAGTACACTGAAACAGTACCTGAAGACTGTTGACACCTCTTGAACTTTTGAGTATCAGGGCAGTCGAGAACCAGCTCATGCTTTTATGATGTGAAACATCAATCTTTCTGTGAGTAACATTACGCAAAATTAAATTTAACAGACTCTTAATTGTCAAAAATAAAACTACATGTTTTTATATGTGGTACTGCACAGTGAAACCTCGGTTTTAGAACTTAATTCATGGATAAGAGATGGAAGGAGAGCTACTGCTCGGAAAAAAGGTCACTTTCAATAAAATGAACAGAGGATGAATACATTCGGGGTCATCTAACTGTCCTGTTTTTATCTTCCGGTTGACACTCACTGGTGCACTGTCCCACTTTTGAATGAATTTGAGTTTGAATTTATTTTTAAGGCCTTTAGGCAGCTGTGGCTCAGGCCAAATTGATGATGATGGGACTAACTGGTGGAATGAAGAAAGTGGGAGGAAACGGGAGTACCCCGAGAAAACCCATGCAGATGATGTTTGTTCACTACAAAGCCCACATGGCACCAGTAGGGATCGAACTGACGACCACGCATTTGAGGTGACCAACTGATAGACCGCGCCCCACACTGCCCCACTAGCAACTTGTTCAATGAAGCTTGTGTTTGGATTCGTTTTAACACTTTCCTAAAAAAAAATAATAATGGCATTGTCATGTAAAAGGCTCATGATACGGTTTTCCACAGTTTGTCGTAGTAAAATTTCACTGAGATGAACGCTGTGGGAAATCTAGTTGTAAACTGACATACCCATATGCGCTTGCAAGCGTCCGTTAGTAGTAAACCGAGTAAATGCTCGTCAACCAAGGCATTTTGTTAAATAACAACATTGTCAAAATGCAAATTATTCGAATATAGAAATGCGTTCGAAAACCGAGGTTCCGTTATATTAGGTGTTAATCAAACGTTGCATAGGATTTAGACGATCATATGAATAGGGTAGCGATACTTTAAAAATAATGTTGGTAGTTGCTTGCTCATTACGAACTCTACATTACAAGAGATCTATTATACGAGAAGAAATTAAATAATATCTAGTTGTAAAATGTTTTACGCAGGCTCACTATAGAAGGGCTTTCTATGCGTTTCTGCAGTGTTAGTGTGTTCTGAAAGTGTAATTTACGAGGAAGTTGAGTCTCAAGAGCCAAAGCAATAAGTCATGAAACTATAATTAGATAAAGACATTTATTGTATCAAACGAAGTCCTTATAGGTTCGGGAAAGGCGCTACAGCGTCTAGCGTCGCTTGTATGGAGATTCGATGAAGTCCCTAAATCCTATGGTAATCTGGGCGACATATTTGGACCTCCCATGGACATCTGTGCTGTCTAGGATTTACATTTACATTTACATCTTCTGTAAATGGAAACACAAGTTCCAGATATTATAATTTTGATTTCCATATGAGTGGATCGGGTAATGTAGGTTCTAGTTCTGAGCACACACTAGTGCATACACTTTTACTGATTATATTAGATATATACATTTATTATACTAGAGTCTGAATCTGAATTCACTCCAACAGGCTTACACGTATTTTAAGTGATTTATTAGATTGCATCCTTGTGAGTTTTAGGAGTAAGTAACTGAATTGAATTGAATTTATGCGCTTTTGGCTTCTTTGACTCAGAGCGAGTTCTGAAAACAGAAGGTTCTATCGTAATTAGGAAGCTATTTATTGGGAGGTATCAATAGCTACATGGCAGCATACAGCAATATTGGGAAAACATCGCCGGCGAAACACACTAATGACAGAATGCTCGGTTTCTCAGTGCGTGCTAATAGGTTCAGGTCCCGTAAGGTTCACTGAAGGGAGTGGTTTGGAGTTTACCAAACACTGTACGTCCTACATTTAGAACCTCACCAGTTCGTTTTGGAAGTTAATAATTCAATCAACAATAGTGTAGAAAAAACTAGACTGACTGACAGTCACTAGGGTATTAAAAAAACTTCTGTAATAAGAAGCCGCCTACTTCAAAAGTGACTGCTGAGCTATCTGCATCTACAGAATCATGTTTCTATAATAGTAAAACATTTCGGTGTGAGTTTCATAGACAAAGAGTTAATGCTGTTGTTACACATCTTGTAACTTAGATGAATGTAAAAATTAGACAACAGTGATGCCAGAAACACAACACCTAGAGTTTCGATCAATGTAAACATGTGAAACGTGTAACTGGATTGAAGAAATAAATCTTAACACTATTGCTCATCGTTAGAGGTTAACGCGTAGACAAAACCGGCAGCAGGATACAATCAAGACTGCATACTTCTAACAGTGAAACATGGGGAGATTCCATTATAGTTTGGGGGATCATATTGTGGTTTTCAGTAAGTTTCTTTATCACCTTGAAGTGCAGGATGACTGACAGGAACGTTGAATCGATTGTGGGCGATTAGCTATTGTGGACATCAATTAACTTAGATGGAAATAACTAATCATGCTTTGAGGACGAAATTATATATCTTCCTTCGACTCCTCAATCGTCAGACTTAAACATAATTGAGTTATTGTGTTTGCTTTTCAGAGAAAGAGTAGATTCCATTACCTTTCTCCAGCATCTCTGAAGCACCTGGAGCAGTTTATGCGTAGACATTGGTATATCATTCTACTCATTACTACCAAGCAGCTGTGTGCGGAAATTCTCAAACCAGCTAGGTTGCTTTCCAATGCCACTGGTAGCCTTGCACCCTGTTAGGTAAGTAATTTCGTCTTTTACTAACTGTTTACATTGTCTAATCTTTGTCTATATTGTATATGTGCCTTCTGTTCCTGACAAGTCAATAATATATTTATCCTTGTTTTCAAATATAACCAATACATTTTCTCAAGTGGGGAGTTAAATTTCTCGCAACCAACAATGTATCGTTAACAAGTGCTGTTATGAGTCCTATGCAGTTAATTTGACAGGTCAATGATGTATCACTGCAGAGAATATCTCCACTAGGAGCGAGTCATTCTCTGATATATTCAGGTGTATATATAAATTTATTTTATTGATTGGAAAGATTGATTATGCAGTCTTACAGGTTTCCATTACGTAAAGAAGCCAGGACAATGATGTTGTTGTATATCATCTGATAAGAAAGATTATGTGTTTTATTTCAAAGAAGCAATGGCATCCGGTGAAATTTACTTCCAAAAATAAAACTAAAATGCTGATGAAGAAAAGTTCATGAATGTTTATGAAAAGAAAGGCAAGGTTTAGATACAAACCAAAGAATTGATAACACTTTCTATATGGAAACGTGCAAATATTTCCATAAAAATGCATCCACTTAACCAGAAAATACCACTGAAACACGCGCATAAAACGCTTTAATGTAAGCTCAACTACCAAGCAACAGACATTCATTATTTATGAATGAATTATTGATGAAGCTTGAAATATTGAAGATTGAAGTGGGAGAAGGTGCAATAGAGAAAGGTTACCTACAGAAAAGATAAAAAAAAGAAAACGAAAGATAAGCATGTTCTGAGATTGGGTTGATTGGTTTAGGAATACAGCAGTAGTTGATGTGGAAGGAGGAGAGTTTCAAGTGAAAAGAAACGATGCGGGCAGACATCTTGCGTGACAATAAAGTCAGACACGCGTTCCTCCTTCGATCCCATCAACTATTCTTTTGGCTTTATTTTCCCTTCTTGTTCTTGTTTCGACACGAAATTTTGCTAACACAGTCTTTTTAGATGTAATCCTTACAGTCGTGCACCGCAATACAAAGTACTAACTATTGGTGGATGCAACACGCTAGTTGTTCCCTCTTTTCTAAGAAATGAAAGACAAATCTCCTAAGTTCTTTGAAAGTGAATTTTTCTATTACATCTGTTAAAAAATTTAATTACAGTACTCCTTTGTCTTCCTATTGTATTATGTGCATTGTGAGTATATTAACAGCTTCGAAGTTTGTAATTCCCAGGGTTGCTCTCAGAGAAACCAGTCCGGGGGAGGAGGTCATGAAAGCAGATTCCATGAATACTTGAGAATTTTATAGGGAGGTATTTCTCGTACACAGGTGGGTCATATCCTCGGTCTTCCTCTGAAATATACACTGGTAGTAACTAACACGTCAGAAAATTGATAAAATAAATTTATGGTAAAGGGGGGATAGATTGCGAACCTTTTAAGTCAACAAAAAGGCTGTCTCTTTATGTTTTTATTTCCTTAAGAAAATAGATTACATAAATTTCAATCCTTTAGGAAGAGCATAAATATACAATGGCTACGTTCTGAATCACTATGTGGTAATAATACGCTTCCAAGAAACATGTAGCGTTTAGCCATCTGTCCCACCTCGGACAATTAAAAGTACATTAAATTAAAAAGAACAATTTCTCAGATCTCAGCTTCTTAACGACACGTTATCACTTGATTTCCTCCCTTCCACAGGTAGAGCACTTGTCTGGATAAGCTGAATGAATTTTATCGAACTATTGTGTGTATTTGTTACATTTTGTCGAGTCTTCTGTTCTATATATGCAATATTTTAATGCAGTTCTAGACACTCAATACCAATATCAATAATGGAATCATCACTGTCGTAAACATAAGCAAATGCTGCAGATGGTGTTATGATGAAGAGCAAGCCTTCTGTGTGCTATTCGCTTGGAACCTTAAAATTTTTTACCGCAGAATTTTTGTTTTCAATCCCGTATTTCGGATGATATAATAGTCTGTTAGCCATCTTTCCAATGCTTTTTTGTATTACTGAAGTAAGAATTTGTAGAAATGAGTTCAATTAATCGTTTTGAGACATTGCTTTGTGATATTTTCTCATGTAATACCCCTGAATTTACTGGTCTGTGACATTGGACGAAGATTTTGGGGTTCAGTAGTATCATTAGATGTACTAACTTGCAGTGTTGGAAGATGGCTTAGTATTTCTTCTTCTATAACTTAAACTGGATAGTATTATGGCTTACAGAGATTCTGGAACGGTTTGCTGAACTTGTGGACAGTTAAAATAACAATAAAAAATGTACAATCTATCCCACAATATTTTACGCCATCTTAACCCAATTGCGTCGAGATGAATGTTTTTCCAGATATCTAACCAGATAGCAGCACTGCCTTAAATGTTGGTAAATATTACAGAAGTTTAGATGATCGATGATGTGTAGAAAATAGTGATAATGAAAGTATTTCACTTAATTTACATGCCCTACAAGTTTAAAGTAGTGATCTAATTTCAATTTCGGTTTTTTTATCAGGGAAACAACTCACTACTTTTTTATACTCTTATGTCTTCTCTTAAACTGTGAAAGATTGGCGCCACCGGATTGTTTCTTCTTTACTAATCCCTCATCACTTTACTAATCTTAGGTAAATCTAGGTTAGATTACCAGTTTCATTTTGGAACCCAGCTTAGTGTAGTTTGGGTGGCAATGGAAACTGAACACATCGGAATTAATTGCTTTTACAATTTCGAATGTACATTAATATAGTAAATCAACTTCATACGGAATGTAATATAAAACCATGGAAATGCCACGCAAATACACGAATTAATGCCGAGTTAGCGGTAACGAACGAAGAAAGATTAGTAAAATTCAAGTTAAGAAGTCCAATTTTTTATTCCGTCCGTCAGATGATTTCTTCCTCCTGTTGATTTGCTGAAATTTGTAGATTCAAACATTTTAACATGAAATCTCTAAATTTTGCAGTGTTTGGCCAAGTTCGGAGTCCGGACCTTCTTTCACACCAGCTAACAGATTCTCCAATTTGAACACTTAACCGCTGCGTCAGTTTTCCTTTTGACGAGTGTACCAGATTAACCTCCAGTGCATGTATACCGTACATATACACGAGTTCTCTGTGTGGCTGTTAGTTTACTATGGTTGCTCACTATCTAGAACCTTTCTTTCTTGTGAGCGCTTAAATTCTTTGTGTGCATTCTGTGTACACCTTCTCTCAAGTGTCAGGTCATTATGTAAAAGAGTAGGTTTTAATCTCATATGTGTAGATGTGTGCATTATGTGTTCATTTTTCAACATGGTTCCTATGGACTCCTTTAATGAATTTCTGTACGAGTTTATCCATTTCCCAGTTTTCTTAAACTCCTTAGATCTGCGGAGCTGAACGATATCTTGGACGACATACAGAACATTCAGGTTGGACAATAACGAAAAGAAGCAAAATAGCGAGGATAGCCGCATTCGAAAGGCCCCAGCAAGCCAGCGGAAGTGAAGATGGTTCCTTTAAACCGTACTATAGGTTCAAAGCTGACCAGGAAAAATGCTTCAGAACACTGCGCGGGATACTATAGGCTACAAACGGCACGTTGCCCAGCACTACGAGTTAAAGATCAGATAAGGAATATGAAGTAGGAGGCATTTAATAAGACTCTAAAAACCAGACTTGAATTTGGTTGAGCTCAACAAAGCACCAGCCAATTTCAAAGAGAACACATAAGTTATTCTACGGAGAGCGGCATTAAGTATCAACGAAAAGGTTACAGACAGATAGTTAGAAGCAAAGCTGGAAGAAGCAATGGAAAGAATGGGAATTCGTTGGAAGATTGCAAAGTCTACTTTGGTTCGGAGTCCACGAAGGAAGTTATCCAAAGTGCCAAAATTGTCTTGCTGTACTTCCTGAAGACAAAACTACGGCAACCAATAAGACTAAAAAAGAAGATGCCTACTACCAAAAGGCAGGATACATCCCAGAGGAACAAGCAGACATCGCCACCCAGACGTCCAAGGAGGGATACCATAAAAGACCTGTTGGAAATCTAAAAACAAGACGAAGTAAAACTGCAACATAAAAGAGCCGACCTTTTTCAGGTCTAACAAAACATTATGAAGAGCTAGTAATCTTTCACCCAAACAAAACCTCATAGTAAATTATTTTTTTAAAACCAAGAACTTTCACAAGTTGCATAAAAAATGATGGAGGAAAAGAAGCAGTGCCACAACCATGAATATCAAAACGTTTGAGTTCCTCATTTATTGCCTGGAAAATAATTTAACTAAACACGAGATACAGTAGAAGGGACGGTCGTTCTCACCCACGACTAAACCGAATATTTTGGCTTTCATTAGGCGTGATTTTTATTTTTAGGAAGAATCTGATTAGCATTACCAGATAGAATTACGTGAGATAAAACCAAATTTACATAATGGCTCTTCCGAAGTCAAAAGGAACTGATATGGAACCAGACATATACAATATCCCTTCATCTTATACGCGAGAATTCTGGTCAGCTACAGCAGAAGATGTTAGAACTTCTTAAAATCAATAAGAAAAACTCAAACCTGACCCCATAACAAGCACGTGGTATACAGAATCTTAAATCAAGGAAATACATCATTATAAAACCCACTGTTATATCTGGAGGACTAATCCTAGAAAAGCATGACCAAAAAGGAAATTTTAAAAAGAAATGTTGGGCTAAAATTCTTGAGGGGCGCTTATAATAGCGCAATACGTTTTCGGACATTTTTTTTAGAAATAGAAGGGAATGCCCAAGTTTCAAATTGAAGATAGAATCTCCTTCAGAGAGGTATACCAAAATAACATAAAATAATGAGAATGATAGAAAATAAATTAATCTGTATTGAAAACCAACGTGTAGACGCTGCAACGCTAAAACGATTATACATAGGTAGATCAATCAACCCTAATGCAAGCTTTTGTACCACCTACTAAAGGCTTACAAACAACCAAAACCGGAGACTGTTCTACCACCATGGAGAACCATAGTTTTGGCGTGAAAGAGCCCAAGATATTTGGATGAATGCTTAACACATTTTCTCATGAAATTGGTACTTACCTTACCGGAATGGCTTAAAGACACTTCAGATTTTCTGCAGAAAATAAATTTAAAAAAAGACATACCGTATTTACTCGAATATAGGCTACCGTATACCGTATTTACTCTAAAAAAATGTTGGGCTAAAATTCTTGAGGGGCGCTTATAATAGCGCAATACGTTTTCGGACATTTTTTTTAGAAATAGAAGGGAATACCCAAGTCTCAAACCTCGCGCAACTTTGAAATATATAGTATGGAAAGAGGCACTAACTCTATCAGGATAAATACTTCTATAAAATCAGTGGTATTCCAGCCAATGACGAGCCATGGGTGAATTTTCTGTAGTCATCGCAAGGGGTTGTTATTTGCATAATAAACGGTTTCTCAAAACCGATCCAATTTTCGTACGTTCCCTTATATTCGAGTAAATACGGTACGGGAAATAGAGATATGAAAAAATAACAGATCTATCCAAGTATGGAAAATACAAGACGTTTAAAACTAGTTTCAGATTACTATAACTATAGGTACAAATTGCTAACTGCAACCTGCACGGAGGAAGTGTTTAAGTCACCACCACTAACACTTTTATAGTGGAGTCTGCGAATTCTAATTTGCAATTAGATTAGTCTCGGCTACAAGAGATTCATTCAAAAGAAAAGCACAGCTACTTAAGCATTTGTTTTGTAGCCTATGTTTACATATACAGGGATGTGCATGCTGAACTAGAATTAACTAATAAAGGTCGTGTGGAACCAATACTTGAAAATAGATACTTTCATGACGTCGTAAAACAACTATTGATACAATTTTATAGAGACCAGGTACACAAGAATGCAAGATGACTTGAGTCGAGCCAAACTAGAACTATCTTTCTGGGCGTTACACTAATGCCCGGTTGCACAAAACTTTTTAATCCTGATCTAGGGATCAAATCTACACGTTGTAGATAAAATATTTATAAATACATGCAGCGAATTTCCATAAGTTCCTTTACTTCCATGCCACCTGGTGTTAGTCCAATCGAACTATGAATAAGGTTTTGATAGTAAGTCATGCGCAATATCTACGCTTTAGATCTATGGTGGGCCAATAAACTGAAGTATCAGATACCGAACTCGCATTCCATATATTTTTCGTTTTTAAAATCGAATGCAGAAACAGTTGTTGCGTATTAGATTTAATCCATTCTTAGTTCGGCTAGACTGACATCAGGTGACGAAAAAGTAGTGGAATTTTGGTTATTCTTATTTATAACACCTATGCCAGGTTACGAAAAAAAACGCACTGTTGATCCGTAGATCAAGATTAAGCAGTGATTTACTATTGCAACAACATATATCCTGGATCAATCCAGGATGTAACTAGGGATCTCGTAATTTTACAAAACTGCGGGATTACGCCTCGATCAATAGATCAAAGCTGTCTTGAAAGTTTAAAACCAAAAAACAATCAAAAGATAGCATATACATTTCATTACTTGATAAAATTATCAATAAATATTATGCCACAACACACTCAAACGAATTTAAACATCAAACACGGTAACACCTATTTGCAATACATACGAGATGACTGAAATAAGTTGCGTACCCTTCTTTTCGATTTGCAACGTTATCAGTATTTATCATCGAGCTCTACGTAAACTATACTGGAGTAACTACTTAGTGTTGAAAGATAGACGCCAGAGCAAATATTTAAATTCGTTTGTCCACTTCCAGTCTAATCCAATGTGGACCAATAGTTATTGGCACTGCTGAACCCACTACTTGGCACCCCAACCAAATATTTGATCATGTGGAGCAACATCTTAAGTGAAAATAATAGCGATCGTATTTTTTGTCTTAAAGGGTTATGTTAGAAATCTAAAAATCTTATTTTTAAAAGATGCTAATTATTTGCCCGCATATCAAATAAGTGGGCATTATGGGAAAATGGCAAAGCAGTTATTGGCACCCCCTAGTAGTGCCAATAACTGCATAATTTACATAACTAGTTTGCATAATTTACATAATCATACATTCTAAGGGCACTCTAAACTAGTTGTTAAAGTATGAAAGTACAAAAATCACGTGTTTCGTGTGCAGAAGTTATCAAAGAAACAATGTGTCCGGAACAACGTCAGTTTTTCCTAATTACTTTCGAGTTTAATTGAAAAAATCTTGAATACCGATAACTGAGTAGTACCAAGTTCAGGGACAATACTCTCCCTATTACACTATAACAATACTCTATACCAATATAACTTACTCTATAACAATAGTCATCCTATTACACTAATTTTTCGACGACGTTTTTGGGACAGTAATATTTCCAACTAGGAGAAAGTGATTAATTCAAAATAAAATATCTAACCTGATTTTTCTATGATACGTAGATCTTTGGTCAGTGAAGTGTGTAAAATTTCAAAATACGTATACATAAAATATAATCTAACCTGACTTTTCTAATCTAACCTAACTAATGTAACGTAAAATGCAAAAGAAATCCAAAGAGGAGTAATTATTTGTAAGTACAAAGAAAAAGGTAAGTTATATTTAAAAAAACGTAAAGAAAATTGTGTTGTAAAAACATAATGCCACCGTCGGGAATCGAACTTTGGAACTCGTAGCAATCCTAACAAGGGTTGCCATCTGTCCCGTATTTTGGGTAAAAATTACGCGTCCCGTATTGTGAGTAGTTGTCCCGTATTACGAGTTGTAAATTCGTATACATATTTTCAACATCTCAATAATTTTAGCAAATTGTGATGGCTTTTTACCACCTATTTACTATGCAGATTGGCGAACAGACTCTATCCACATCCCCAGGCCCCCACTTGATGGTGTATAATACTCGTTCTTTCTGTTTGGTCTAGTTAATAACAGAGACTATCCCAACTGAGCTCATAAAATTGAAATTTCCATTTTCCTACCGCCATTCATGCTTTTGGATTAAGAGCTGGAAGTTTTAATTATGCGGGTAGTCATTAGTAGTACAGGGCTAACTAGTTACTTTCATTTTAGGTTATTTCAGATTAGTCCGGTATTTTTTGCCGAGTTGCCCGCAATTTATTCATCAAAAGGTGGCAGTCTTAATCCTAACTGGGGTGGTAATTCAAGCTCTTTGAGGTGAGGGGAAAGTTTGTATTTTTCTAGTAATTGAGTCGATTCGTAAAAGACTCTCTCGAGCCTGCAAATTACCAGCACATGGATTGGGAGTAGAATGTTAACAGTACTTTCGCGTATGACCCACCGCTAACCGGGCGATGCGGCTTCCCGCAGCTCACGCCGCCTAGCTTCCTTCGGACGCATCGTGCCCCCGAAAGAAGCCATGGTTTATTTATACACATCCTAGGCTTTCAGTAGCCCAATTCCTGTGATCAACTGATGAAGTACCTCCTTGTTAATTTGCAGCGTAGAGAAAGTCCTTTTAGCAATCCCTTTCATCCATAATGGTTTTATACCCTTTATAAATATTCATATAACTTCACGAGATTATGTACAAAGTTTAAAAAGTAGCAATAAGCTACTTTTTAATCCTGAAGGACGAAGGAAATACACATCCTTCAAAGTATAAATAATAATTCGCTTACCTTACGAGGGTCTGGTATTCACTCTTCGTATTTACAAAGCATTGAACATATGAAGAATAACATTCGAATCTTGAAAAACTATTTTCAATTAACATCTACAGTATATCTATGAAAATTGATTCAGGTTTCTACTTATAAAAGAACAAGCAAAATACTCGACCAGCACCTGCATGAAAAGTCGACCTAATACTGCACCGAGAACGTTCTCTCTTTCGCCATCTGTTGACAGTTCAGCCGAACTAGGCATGTATTAAAGCTAATATGCAATAATTGTTTCTGCGTTCGATTTTAAAAACGAAAAAGGGTATGGAATGCGAATTCGGTATCCGATACTTCAGTTTATTGACCCACAAAAATGTAAATATTGCGCATGGCTTACGAACATAACTTCATTCCTAGTTCGACTGGACTAACACCAGGTGGCATGGAAGGAAAGGATATTTTATCTATCACGTGTAGGTTTAATCTCTAGACCAGGATCAAAAAGCTTTGTGCAACCGGGCTTAAGGGAGACACCAAACGGAAGTCTGGAAACTGACGTATAAAAGCTTATCCCATAAGTAATGTTGTACCGTGAGGAATAGAACGATAACTTAGGTGGAGCACGGCCGTTAGTCAGGATAATAGTCTCCATCTGATCCATAACACTCTGCCAACTGTCAACCAGTTGTTAAATTCCCCGCTGACAGAAGTCACCGGTTTTGGAGGCAAATAGCTGGGCCACTGTTCTTTGCACGTCATCCTCATTTTGCAGTGTTTTCCCGAAAAAGTGGTTTCGCTGGCTGCGAAAAAGACAGTAGTTTGTTGGTGCAAGATATGGTGAAAATGAGCACACCCTTGCAATTAACCAGAGCAGAATGTTTCTCCAACAATGCAGTCCCTAGGCGTTCAAGCTGCTGACGGTAGACATCTGTATTGATGGTCTGGTTACCCGGCAAGAACTCAAAATGGATTACCCACGGATATCCTACCAAACATTTAACATCACTTTGCAGGGATAGAGATCCTATTCTATATCTTTCGATATCCTCTGCCGTTTGTGTATAATGCCATGGTAGAGGACCCACGTTTTATAACCTGTCACAATTCTGTCCAGAAACGACTCACATCTGTGCCGGGTGAGCAGGGAACTGCAGATGTCAACTCACTGCTGCTTCTGTTGAAGCGTTAACGCATGGGGTACCCATTTTTCGAGTTTCGATACGTACTAAAGTCCTACAGGTGACGATGAATGGTCAAATTGGTGACATGGAGTTCGCTGGCCTGTTCTTCAACAGTTTGCATTGGATTTGCCTTCACAGCTGCTCCCAGGGCATCGTTGTATAGCTGCACAGGTCTTCCTTCTTGTGGCTTATCGGTGAGGCTGGTGTCCCCAGACCGAAACCTCTCGAACCACCTCTGGCACTTTCGCACATCCACAGTATTCTCACCATATACGGCATTAATGTTTCGAGCCGCTGCACTGGCTGGATGTTCCTCGTGAAATTCATGGAGTGGTCCTTTAACTTTATGCCATGATCAAACTAAACACAAACCACACTTCCAAAACGTAGAGGAGACCGTTCTCCTTCTCCACACTGTTACACAATCAAGTTCACAATATGACCCAGGTATGGCACGTGCCGTCTACTTCACTATTAGCTCGTCAAGGAGCGTCATGGCAGTGGTCATCGCACACACGACATTACTTATGGTATAACCCGGTATTACAAAGCTACCACAAGACATGAATTCTATACCCAGACTCGACGCATCCAACTGCCCTCAAGAACTCACTGATTAAAAGTCTGAAAAGGATGAGCATAAACTAAGGAAGAGATTGAAAGAAATGGGAAGAGTGTTTATTTGAAGGCGATACAAGAAAAAATAGTCCAAACAGTATAAAGGAGAGAAGGGAGAAGAAACTCTGAAAACAGAGATATTTTCCTACTAGAATACTACCAAAACTATAAGTACAAACTGAATAAACTAAGTCAAAACTTCTGGGAGGAAATCGAGAGAAAATATGACAGAGAGAACTAGTGGGCGGGGATGCTACAAGACCCACTGCTAATCGTATATAAGGAGTCGAGGAACTTGAGAAACCTAACACAATCAGCCTTCCCACAAAATAAATGATGATGTACAAGATTTAACGAAGAAAGAACCCAACACAGTAGAATTGGGTTAACAGTATGCTAGAACACATAAGAGACAATACAGAACTATCTCTGGCAAACATGAAAACGACCATTTTGAGGGAAAAACCTATGAACACACCCAAGAAATAAAATACAAATGGAGAAAAAAGAAGTTCAGTGTAAATCACTAAGTTAATCATGTGACAGATGGTATCACAGAATTCATAGAAGCTGGACACCATCAAAGAAACTGACAGAGTATTGGGAAACCTCAATCTCGAAAAGGAAAACGAGGAAGCTAAAATGAATGTTCCAAAAGCCAAGAGTAGAGAGCTGGAAGAGAAATTGAAGGCTGACCACAAAATTAAAACATTCAAAAACCGAGGGAAACGAAAATAAATTCCAAGACCGTTGAGGGGGAATAAAATGGGTCTGGAACTAGTTTAAAGAAAAGCGATAAACTCGTACGGAAATCTACTAATTGATTTTACAGAAACCAACACGATAAACTGACAGCCACAGAGAGTACTCGTGTATATGTCCGGGATACATGCAGTGGAGGATTGTCCACTACACGCGTCAATAAGACAGCAGATGTAGAGGTTAAATTTTGAAATTGGAGAATCTGTGAGCTAGTGTGAATGTAAGTCTTGCTCCATGTAACAAAATGCTTGAATCAACAAATCTTCTCAATTTTATACGAGAAACTCCTTCGTTGTTCGATTTTCTGGAGACAAGTTGGGTGATTTAGTCCAGGCCGCCATATAGGACTTTGGCCGTCATATTAGATTTCCAGAGCAATTCTTACTTTGGCAACCATGATATTTGAGTTCAGAACATTTTTTTAAGTGAAACCCTAGACCATGCTCTAGGGTGAAACTAACGAGGTGCATATATTTCCTCAAAAATATCTATGGGATTTGGAATTCGTAGAAAAAAAAAACGGACTAGTTTACTAGACAACAATGTTTAGAATTTATCGAACACAGGTCAACTTGCATGAGCTTAACAGCTCGCGTACTTAAAAGTTTTCGATGCCTACCAAAGCATTTCTGTATATTGTCTTCGCTTTCTGAACTTAACGGAATGTATGTTAAGCACATGGCAACATCATTTCATTGATAGCAATTTTAAAAAGTATATCCAAAATTAGTGTCGAACTTGAAATATTTCATTCGAAATGAATTTAGGAGCTGGGGATCTATAGTAACACGAAAGAACGAAGCTCTGCTGTGGTACAGAGCTAAAAAAACCGCTATTATTAATCATCGTATAACTTTTGAGCTGATTGAATAAAATAAGACAAAAATATTTGTTAGGCTTTCTCTTACATTATTTACTCATGCATATGTTTCTATCATCTACAAGAAAAGATTTTTCGTAGGTCTAAATTTTGTTTTATTAATAAAACACAATGAATTTTCACTTCAAGAGTTCAGGGAGAAATCTGGTAAGTCCAAAATTACAGATTTTCTGATTTTCGTGCCATTTAATAATTTACTAAGTGTAGTTGTAGATGGCTTTACCGAACTGGACAAAAATCTAGCAAGTCCAAAGATATTTTAAAATCTTGTAAACGCATGCAGAGGAAAATCTTAAAAGTCCATGGAAAACGGGAATATTCTGACAAGTCCAAGGAATCTAATGGAAGATTTATCGTCTTTGATGCCTGGCCTGTATAGGTACTGGAAATTACATCCAATTTTCTTCATATCACGGTCATTGATATGATTAATTTGGCTGGTTTTAGTTTGTCTTTGGAATGAGTTAAGCAATTGCACCTAATTGTTACTAAATTCTCTTCTGTTCAAGAAAAACATATATCTTCGAAGAAGCTCACCAAGAAGAGTCGTAAGTGATACTACGAAACGTTTAATATTGGAATCACATGAAACAGGAGGCCCATGTAATTCTAGCAATAAATGTTTTGATATAGTAAATGATAAAAATAAGATAAATATTATCAATAAGTTAGACAAAGTTAAAAGAAGAGAATGAAAATAATGTGTAATTCTAAAAAAAGAATTTTAAAAAATTACAACTTTTGCAATTTAATAGCAGTAGACTTTAAATGACGCAATATGTCACGAACTTGTTCATCTGTATTTACTGATGATAAAAAATTGAGTGCATTTTTATACGAGGAGTCCAGAAGTCAAGAGCTACAAGTGGCATTAACAAATGAAACAGGTTCGAGGTAATGTTTTGTATATAACTTGAAATCGTACATGTGAGGCAAAACTGTCATATGTTGTACAAAGAAACCTTAGACCTGAATTTATTAATGTACATGACAATTTTTCGTAACATATATTTTGGGTTATATATAAAAGATTACCTTGAAGTTTTGTTTATTCGTCAATGTTATTTGTATCTCTTGGTTTCTGGGGTCGGCATATTATTTAAACCAATCAATGCAAATTGAATTGTAATGTTTGTCCTGATTATACTTTACCATTTTAAATGAAAATGAAGAAAATCACTTGAAAAGATTAGATGTTGAGAGTCTTGAAACTCTTAATTAAGTCTCCTGGGAAAGTAGAGAACTGTGACTTATCAGGTTTTTCTCCTGTACTCTTCAGTTGGTTACGCTTTTCTATCATTTATAAAGTTTCTATCATTTACGTTTCCACAGATATACCAAAACTTTGTCTGACCCCATTTTTCATTTCCTCTATGCAACTTAATTGTTGCCCTGGAAAAACGCAACTTAGGTCGGAGAAGTGGTAATTTGAAAGTGCAAGGTGAAGTCTTCCAGGCGATATTTAAACACAAAATATAATATATACAAGTTATAAAGCAGAATTCGTGCATTCTATGAAATAAAGTGAAAGGTAAATATATTTTGATCTATCGTTGCAGGTTTGATCTTTAAATATATATCTCCACTCATTTGTATGTTTCACACTATACCTGTGAGTGAAATTTTTATTCTTTGTATCCACGACGTTGGTAAAAGGTCATAAATCACATTTTAAACCTTCATGGTACGTATGCAGACATGGGATTAAAAATTCAGAGTGATTGCCCAAATTGTACATACTTTTACATGACGACAACGTTTGCTTTAGTAATAAACATATTCGTCTCTCATTCTCTCTCTCTCTCTCTCTCTCTCTCTCTCTCTCTCTCTCTCTCTCT
>JAGDQP010000848.1:45430-64180 GCA_022664845.1 Lepisma saccharinum
TCTCTCTCTCTCTCTCTCTCTCTCTCTCTCTCTCTCTCTCTCTCTCTCTTAAAAAAAGTCTTATTCATTTTCCAAATGGTGCTTTTTCCTGCAGGCGATTACAGCTTAGCGTTGTGTCCCAGCTGAGGTTTTAAAGTCCGGGGGTTGCAGGAAGCTCTCCTGGCTCCATCTACAAAGCCCGGGACAACGGAATGCGAAGGAAAGGCTTTTGCGCAAAGGACAGGAGGAAGAGAAAGTGATGTTGCAGCCAAGGTGCAGATAATGGAATAAACTAAGTTAGAAACAGGAAATAAAGTGTAAGGAACGAAGGAGTGGAATAAAGGTGAAAGGAAGGGGAAGTCGAACCAGAAAACAGAAGAAAATATGGTATAAATAAAGCGGCCAAAGTAAAAATTAATACCAGTTTCATAACCAATATTCTGTAGTACATAAAAATCTACAGTAGGTTTGAAACTTATAACAAATAGATCTAATTCATGACGGTATACAATACTAATATTCTACATTCTTGTATTCTTTTTGCGCAATTCTGAATTGGTCTTAGTATATTTGTTCAAATTGTGTATCAGATGCGCCGGAAGACATACTTCATTTCTGTATGTTATTTTGACCCAGACATAAAGCTGCGACGTGATTGCTTTCAAATGCCATGTAACATCAAATATTACAGTGTTTCCATATTTGTTATGATAGCATGCATATGAATTAACTCTGTCTTATAAAAAAAAAAAAAATGTGGTTAAAAATGGGTAATATAAATAGAATGCAAGTTAGATTTAACATAAAAATGTCCTCGTTAAAAAAAAACTATATGAAATTTTCAACGTTTGGCAGTTAGCCCACCCAACATACTTTTTCTTATTGAGCAATTATCTAAGATAAACAGCTCCGTCTTTTTCCTTCACTTCCATGTACTAAAATCAGTAAAAAATAGATTCGCATAGATTTAATCAAAGAAAAATTGGGTCAAATAATATACAAAAGTGGTCCAAAAAAAGTGAAATATATACGAAGTGAAATTGAAAGCCAGAGATGCTAGTAAGGCAAGAGATGGAGAAAGAAGATTATATAGAGAAAATAGAGGGGGAGAGATAACAGGAAATTTAAGGAAGGAAAACATAGTAAAGAAAATAGATAGGCTAAAATATTCAGGCGTGTCTACAAACCAAGCAATGACATAGTAACGATAGTTATACTATTTTGTGTGAGCAATTAAAATGTTTAAAGTGAAGGTTTCGAAATTTATTAGTCACGTTTCAAAATCCTATACAAAGGTGATAGTCAGATTTAAATCTCATTAGTTCCAATCAAATACAAGAAACACGTAATATAAAAGCTAGTCTTGGACTATGATTAAAACACGTGCCTTGTGGATTCACAATCACGAACTCAAATTCGTAGTGGTTAATTGAACGCACTAGTCCACCAGTAGGTTCTCTAGGTCGCACATGGCATTTAAACTTATTAATGTAAACTAAATATAAAAATTAATAAAGTAAAAATCAATACGACTTCCATTTCATTTTGAACAGAAATCAGCAAGAAGTTAAATCTGTATCAAAACTAAAAAGATGTAAAAATATCCAATTTCAAATTTATCGTGTTTAATGTTGTACAATTTGCATGTTTCATATTTAAAACTTAAGTAAAGCATGATAAATTAATTGCTTTATGGTTTCAATGATGAAAATGAGATTTTAAGACGAAGTAATACAAGAAAATATCATTTCCGTTCTGTAATCTAGAAGGAATTGTGCTACGTAAATTACTACTAATTTTCCAAATTTGAGGTATTCGGAACATGTTAATGTTGATTCTATCCACTGCAAAAATAAAGTTATAATAATTAAAACACCTGCTGAGCTATGTTTTATTATAATCGTCGGTGATAGAAACACACAGAGAGAAAGAGAGAAATTGAAGAAGAGACATACACGAAAAGAGAATAACGAGATAAAGAACTATAAAACAAAATTTAAGATATTCTGTGTATTTGTTATTACTTTCATGTACACATACACTTTTAAATTCCTTAACTGTCCAATGATTTAAGATCTCGTGTTTGTTCAGGTGATAAATATCTCTTCTTGTGTAAATGCAAACTATTAATGGCAAATAGCAATACGAGAAAAGAGTGTTCATTAACTGAGAATTGAGCATAAACCAGAAGTCTATAAGTCAAATTGAATTTATTTTAAGGCCTTTAGGCAACTATGGCTCAGGCCGTATGAATGATGATCGGATGAATTGGTGGAATGAAAGAAGTGGGAGGAAACGGGAGCACTCCGAGAAAACCGACGCACACGGTGTTTGTCCACCACAAAGCCCACATGGCATGAGCAGGAATCGATTCGACGACCCCTAGCACCAGAGGTGAGCGCTTTACTAAACTGAGCCACCGTGCTCCATCTGTCTGTAAGTAAAAGACGCTAACATATACGCTACATAGTAGGACTGTCAAAAATATCGATATACAGATTCAGTATCACCCATACCGAAATATCGATATACCGAACGAAAATACCGAAATACCGAAAATTTTGATAATACCGACATATCGAAATACCGATAATACAGAAATATCGAAATACAGATACTACCGAAATATAGATATACCGAAATACCGAACAGTATCAACAAACCTTACAATATCGGAATATTGAAATACTGAATTCCTCTGAAATTTCGAAAAAAAAAATACTACTAACGTATATAGAGGAAGGCAGAGCAGAGCTGATGGCAGAGCTGAAACCAGGTCAGTTCTTGTGACGCGACCTGCCCCGGACATACGTGATCCGGTCTAAAGCTTGACCCGGTCTGAGAACTTAATGAGCTCTAATTTCGTGATTTTCGTGCTCTGGATGTAACACCAGCGTCTCATTCACCCCTCAAACGCAAGGAAATAATCAAATGCTCTACTATGTCTTCCAGGTGACGAGACCTAAATAGGGTCACCGGATCAGGCCGGGTCTCAAGCATAGACCCGCTTCAAAACTTGACGTACTGTACTATAAGAACAATCATTTAGTGTTGATTGGAGAGTAGAGATAACCAAACGGATCCAGATATCGTATATCCGGATGTCTGGATCCGAGATTCGGATATTCGAATATCTGGGGCATGGCCACATCATCATAGTCTTCCCTGATTCGTACGTATTTTGGGGATTTTTTCGACTAGCAAACGATGTCTTATTATTTTTTTTTTACTCTTAATTTTGGAGTATTGTGAGGAGAGAGGAGGAAAACCGAATCATAGAAAGAGAAAAGAATTGCTGAGTTATACATGAATTGCAAGAGTAGTGCCATTGAAACCAGTCATATAATAGTCTGTTACTAATATATATTGGAGTGACAAAAGGAAACAAATAATCGACAGCACCTGCTTGTCTCTTCAAACTCCACCCTCCTCCATCGCCAAAAGTGATTACCCTTTGCTTTGTGACGTGGTTATCAGTCACATTCACATGCAATAAATATTTCGCTATTAAAAGTAAAGAACAAAAAACATGTCCTTCTCCCTTCCCTTTTAAGCATGCAGCGAGGTAAAAAAAAACGAAACTCCTTTTCCAGATTACGTAATTTACCTTTGAGAAATAAAGCATATACTTTAGAGAAAATAAAGGACGTTAAAAAATGTCCACTATCAACTAAATTTGGACAAAAAACGATAACAACCAACTATACACAACTATCTCTATAAAATACAATTTTCGAGTTTCGAATACATTGAATTAAATTGGCTTTATTTATGGTAAATTATGAAAGGCAATGGAAATACCTTCCCCATGCTCCACCTACCTCATCCCGGCTTCTCTCTCTGTGTCTCTTTCTTTCTTCTCTCTCTCTCTCTTTTCTCTCTCTTTCCGTCTCACCCCCTCTCTCTCCGGAAGAGAAGGAAGAAGAAGGAAAGGGAAAGACAGAGATAAAGAGCTGTCTCTCTCTCTCACCGAGCAACCAAAGCTCAGTAGAAGAGCGTTGGCATAGGATTCGGGAGGTCGTGGGTTCGATCCTAGCGGTTTTTTCAAGGTTTTTCCTCAGTAACACCAGGCAAATGCCGAGGTGGCACCTTCAACATAGGTTCTGGCCGACACCTTCACGAATCCTTTCCCTCCCCTATCCCGGTCTGAGCCTTAGATGCCTAAAGGCCATAAATATAATTCAAATATTCAATTCTCTCTCTCTCCTTTCTTCCTTTGGCTCGGGACGGGATGAGGTAGGCAGAGGAAGGGGAAGGTATTGGCCAGGGCCTTTTATAATTTACCATCCCGGCATTGCAGTTTCAAATGCATCATAATAATGAAATCCGAACTTTTGGTCTTTGAATCTGCGACCGAAGTCGGACGAATCCATTGGACCGATTATCCGAAACCCCGAAGATTTCGAAATGAGTCTGTTCGTTAATGTAAATGCTTTAATTTTTATTATCAGTATAGTGTTCTGTAATATGAATAATCAACTTTTTCTTTCTCATGTCAATCTTGTTTTTCTTTTTTCTTATTTGAGATTGCCAACATTTCATTGCTTATCTCTCGTGTAAATATATACACTATATTATTACACTGGCAAGGTTAAAAGACTGACATTTGCACCCATCTGCTGCCGACCGGGTGTTTGTCAATTTTTCTGTATTAATTTCAATGTTTACCTAATACAAGGTTCTTGTGAAAAACAGAATTACATCAATTATTTCGAACTGCGGGCTTGCAGAACAAATTCCTCAATAAAAAAATCTCCAAATGTATGGGGTGGTTTGACTTCATAACCAGATACTGGGGCTGGAAGAGTTAAGGTGTGAGGAATAATCTATACACGCAGAATATTGACGTGCCGCGGTGGTGTAATGGACAGTATACCCAGCCTGGAACTGGGAGATCCGGGTACGAGTCCCAGTCGCGGCGGTTGTCAATTTTTCTGTATTCATTTCAATTGTGTTTACCTAACACAAGATTCTTGTGAAAAAAGGAATTACAACCCTAAATATAGATAATTACGCCCAAAATTATACTATTTTTGCATATTAACCGGAATTTCGAAGGGGAGGATCAGGGGAACCCCCTAAATACGTCCTTAAGTACTTCCATATCGCTCAATATCATTGTTTTTCGGTGTTTTGTTACTGTTGAGCATTTCAATATTATTCAGTATTTCGGTATATTGATATCGTTCAGTATTTCGATATTTCGATAATTGTCGGTATCCAAAACATACCGAAAGTCGGTATGAAAATCTCAATACCGAACACCCCCTACTACATAGTACGCGTTAAGATGATTTCTAAACTCACGTAAATCTTATATATCTGTGTTTGTCAGAGTCGCAACAAGAAGAAGGGCAATGCCGTATGATTTTCTTGTTCACCGCTTCAACATAAATATTCTTATTTTTCTTCTCTGTAATATCATGCTGATACTACTTATATTGCATGTAATGAATCTTTTGAACATGTTTCAATAGATGCAGTCGGCTTGTGCTTTACTCACAAATTTTATACAATTGGCTGCTTCAATAAGGGAAGTTACTATTACATAATTAAGAAGGATTTATGTAGTAAATGAACTCCGCGTTATACAGGGTTCGAACTGATGTCACTTAGTTTCTGCGTTCTGAACTGTATTTCAATTGTATTTAAGGTCTTTGGGCAGAAATAAGTGAGGAGCTTAAGAGAATAAGGAAAAACTCAGACACAATAAATTTTGCATGGAATACGGGTAGGAAGTTGTTTTGACCATCAATGTATTAATGCAATCCAATTGCAATAATCACATTGTTATTTCCTTCATGCGATAGCATACAAAACCAGCATTAACAGAGCAAGAACAAAAAAGCCAACTTCGTTCAAACACGAAAAGTGCAATGAATTTTCCGTACCTGGAATTCTCTTCAACTTGCTTGTTGCCAGCGGTAGAAATTTCCTATCAAAAGTCATAGTTTGAAAGAAGTCGATACCACTTCCTAAGGATTCACCCAATAAATCATCTCACTGTTCTCAAACACTATGGCCTCTCTTTCTTTTTTCCTCCTCCCTGACTATCTTTCTCTCTGACTCTACCTCTCTCTCGTCCTGTCACCGTCTCGCTCAGCTAAAGAATAAGATACTAAGAAAAGTTCACCGTGTACAGAATATCGATTCACTCCTCAAGTTTAATCAGGCGCCCGTTTCTTATTGCTACTGCTACTATGAAATGGAAGATAGTATCAAGAAAGTAGAAGCTTATCCCATAAAAATTCATTATATATGCTTCCTAAATTGTGTTCCTACTTTCACGAATATGCTCTACAATAATATGTTATTATCACTGGAAGATTAATAAGATTAGCTGTATTTCTCAGTTCACTCGGCTCCTATCTGTGTAATTCTGTGCCTTTTCCTATTTGACGTACAGTCCTTCCCAAAAGATTAAGGACCTCTCCGCCTTGAGAATTACTATTACTACATTTACATTTGAGCTCTTGTGCGTTTTATAGGACATAGTTAACTTCGAACTGCCGATCTTTCATATTTATTTGTACTGCTATCGTCAACCTTAAACGTAAACCTTTCTCATATGCCATTTCTATAATATTATTACATTTTACCATAATGGTTTCTTAACGTGTACTATTGTTTCCTTACAGACATTAGAACGGTGTAAGAAGTCACCAACCTGACACTGAAATAGAAATTTTAATGTAAGAAAAATGTGAATTATTTTGCACTTCACTTTATCTAAATTTGAATTCATTTTATAAACTTTTCTAGGTGCAGTCGTCTATAATTAGAAATGCTTTAGTTGCGTCGAGTAGAAGAGTTATATGAATAATTACTTACGTGTAATTTGTCTGCAGTTGGATAACATGTAAAATGTGTGTAATATATTGCGAAACAACAAAAGAGTAAACGGTCGCTATACATTAAACTTAACGATCCAGATGGCCAGCATCATTAGTTGATCACATTGTTCATAAAACCCTACAATTTGACACGAAAATCATAGCTTTATGTGCAATAGTTCCAAAGAATGGTCGCTTGCATGCTAGAAAATGACTCAGCAGCTATTTTGAGTTCATCCCCTTCCTATGGTTACCATCATTTGCTAACAATTTCGCTAATAAACTCTTGCAATTTGGCACCAAATCATAGCTCTAAATGCAACAGTTCCTAAGAATGGTTGCTTCTATTTGTTCTACCTCTTGCAAGCTCTTCTACCAATTGCCTCAAGCTCTTACAATAAAAATGTGTTTCATCTGTATAAAGCTGTGCATCTAGTCTTTTTTTAACATTATTAAAGAAAAATTACCGTGTATGAACAAATTAAAGGTGTTATTGAAAGTGAAAATATAATTTAAAATAACAAGGGAAAACACTGAACGACTAGAGAACAAACTGTTTTCGAAAACGATTTGTTTTGTGTCATTAAAATGCATAAAAAGTAAAGGTGTTCGTGTTTGTGTGGTGAGATGACAGATCGTATGGCCTCTCCAGCGCTATACACCAATGTTACGATTCCACCAGGCTTTCTGCCATTAGTAGAGACAATGACGAACGAACTGTAAGCTTTAGAGATTGCTGCCAAATATTTGTAAAAATCTGCTTAGAGAAACACATTTTCTCAAACATGTTAATGAATCAATTTTAGAAGAGCGTATCAGAATGAGACTGGGTTCCTGCTAATATTTTGTACCTTATTACTCTTAGTTTATTCATGTAAACAAGCAATTGTATCTGACAACTTGTTCATGTAAATTTGAGTATTTTATAATGCATTACGCTGCTCCAGGTTCAATAGTTCCTAAGGATGGTTGCTTCTATGCTTGAAGTCGCATCTTCAGGCAGTCATATGGAATTATTCCCTCCCACGACCCTAGTCTGACTACCCAGGTGGCCAGCATCATTATTTGATCGTTTTGGCCATAAAACCGTACAATTTAACTTCAAAAGCATAGCTCTAGGTGCAACAGTTACGAAGATGTGGTTGCTTGTATGCTAGAAAAGACTTGTCTCGGCAGTCATACTGCATTAATACCTCCTCATGACCCCAGATAGCACTACCCAAGTGACCACCATCATTTGCTTACCGTACGTATTTCTAATGAAACCATCAAATGTGGCCCCATAATCATAGATTTAGGTTCCTAAAAAGAATGGTTGCTTCTATGAAAGAAATTACTTATGGCAGGTATATTGGATTTATCCCTCCTCATGGTTACATATTGTCTGCCCAAGAAGTAACCGTCATTTACTAACTATTTTGCTAATGAACTGCTACAATTTGGCACCAAAATGATAGCTACTGAAAATGTTTGCTAGTATGCTAGAAACAGTGTCTTCTTGCGACCATATTGGAGTCTGCCCTCCCATGGCCCCAGTCGGGCTATCCAAATAGCCACCATCACTTTTCCTAACACTTGCCTCCCTAACCTACATAATGAGACCATACGCAATATTGTTTCATCGAACTGCATACGGGGGCCCTATTTCTTAACGTAAGTCGAAGCACTATTGTGACAACTTTGGCTCAAGCCGTAATATTTATCGAGTTCAACTGCGTGATATCATGAGTGACAAGGGTTAGTCTGATAAACTTTGGTAAACTTTATTTTTATATGGGCCAGTCTAGTAACTTAGGACTTCGGCCCGTCACGATTCGCCCTTTAGCGATTAAAATACACAGCCCGGGACCTTCGAGTCGTTGGCCTACCGCCGTAGTCTACACGGTTACCCGGCCGGCAAGGGTTAGTCTAAATTAACGAACGAACGAGGCAAAAGGTAGATTACAGGTAACGAAGTTTCGGACGAGAGTCCATGCCTTCCATTTGTGTTGATAAATTGACGTTTGCTTGAGAAATATGTAGTGGGAAGTAAGACGCAACTGTCGCAGTCTTATTGTATTTATGCTTTTTGAAAAATGAAGAAAATAGAAAGAGGGAGAAAAAGAAGAGGGGAGATGGCTAATCTTCCGTATTATGGCAACTTGAATCACAATGATGGAATAGGCTGTATATTTGAATATTGGTTAATTAATCTGAACTGAAATGCTGTGAGAACTGCATTTATTTGTGGAAGGCTGCAGATATTTTCTGTAGTATAGTAATAGCTATAGGAATTTTGTCTAAGAACTTATCAGTTGACTGAAAAGTGTTTAAATCATGACTTAGTGAAGTGAGAAGTTCGTTATTAGAAAGATCTTGAAAAAATTTAAAGAAATCTTTAATAGAATGTCCAATATTAAAATCTGTTGAGGATGTAGCAGGGGCGGTTTTGGCACTTTGGGCTCCCGGAGGAGGTTTCTCTGTAGTTTTTGAATTTTTAGAATTGAGTTCTGTCTTGCGCTTGCGAATTATTTTTTGGAGAACATGACATCCTCTATAATTAGCCGGATGAGTACTGCCACAATGTACACAGTGGGCTGGATCTTCTCGTGTTTTCTTTGTACATTCAGAAGTCAAATGGAGCTGGCCACACTTGACACATCGTGGAAGATTATAACAAGAAGCTTGAACATGTCCTATGCGTTGACATTTGAAGCATTGAATAACTGTTGGATGTCTGTAAGATTCAACTTGAACAACATGATGAACTAAGTATCTGATTTTGAGTATACTCATTTGAGTATATTTTTTATGAATAGTTGCAAGAAATAGTGGATATTTGGTTTTAGCGTTTGTGGTTTTATCCTTACAATATAATTGTGTTACAGAGACTACAGAAAAGCCTTGTGTAGTAAGATCCGCTGATATGTCTTCAGTAGAAGTATCTATAGGCAATTTTCTGAATACAACCTTACTTGTTCGATCAGACTTTTTATTTTCAATGGTGAATTGAAGTTTTTGTTGCAGAAAAAAAGTTTGAATTTTGTCAAAATCTTGTTTGATTGTGTTTGAAAATTGATGAAATCGGTGGTGTGTTTGATTGTGAGACGATTTTTACAATTGGCGGCCAGACTTTTACAAAAAGTATAGCGATTTGATATACCATAAATGAATATAGCAGGCGGATTTGGTGGGCGTGGAGGCTTCTCGGCTTTAGGTTGCTCTTGCAGATCAGACGTTTTGTTGGATGTATCTGAAGTAGAAGAATCTAACAATTGAAAAGAATTGGCAGTAACAATAGGTAAAGCAGTGTCATTACTAGTTCGTAATTTAGCTGTTTTCTTAGGCGTTATGAATTCGTCAATATCCATAGATGAGTCATTATTGTTATTAACAGATTTTTCATTCGGCCCTAAAATGGTCAAGGAAGAAGATGATGATGGTGATGATAGCTTCTCTGGTAATTGAACCGGACCAGGTTGTTTAGACAAATTAGAATTAGTTGAAGACGACGAAGCAGTATCTGCATCTTTACGTTCAACTGCTGTGAATTTCACAGCAGCTTCACGCGCAATCCTCACTTGAGCGGCATGTTTGGCTTTAGCTATCAGTTTTAACTAGTGATTGCTATTTCCATTTCAAAATCAAGTACAAAGCAACTGAGAATCATCTGTAACAATTAATTATAGTGGAAATATTACTGAATATCCATAGTACAAGTTATTATTAGATAATGGCGTCGAATGTATATGTGCAGGGCAATTCTTCCGACAAGGTGAGATATGAAATTAAGTGCGCGAAGTGTAACAGAAATGTTAAAAATGGTATTTTGTGTAACTCCTGCGATCGATGGTTACACTTTCGCTGTGGGCAGGTGAACAATGATCAAAACATTGATAAAAATGCGCAATGGACTTGTCCTTCATGTCCAAGCGATGGAAACGACCATGAACCTCTAAACCACGACAGTGAAGTAGTTGCTAGTCTAAAAATAATTGTAAATATACTGCAAAATGATCTAATTGAACTGAGAGCAGAGCACGACATTCTCCGCACAAGATTAGAGCAAATTGAACGCTCAAAACAAACTAAGGAACAGTGGATCCCTGTTAACAAAAGCGGTAGACATTCCTGGTCAGAATTCGTTAAGGGTACAAACTCAAATGAGATGTGTGTTCAAAATTCAAATACCGGTAGAACAAGAATCACAGCATCGAATGACAGGAACAATTTAATTGATCATACCCCAGGTGGACGAATTAGTCAGCGTCCTAATGGAGTGCAACATATTCCAGTTGAAAATAGGTTTGGTGTCTTCAGTGAGAGTGATTCTGAACAGCAATTTGGTTACAAAAGCAACATGGGGGAATACATCACTGCTGATAATCAAGAAGAGGGTGTTCTACAAGAGAGGGTAAATACTAAATCTCCGAAGGTAAGCAGAAACACCCCCACGTATAATAATAGGTTTGGCAAGGACCCACGAAGAAACTCTAGAACAGTAAGGGACAAATCAATACAAGGGCAGAGCATGCTCAAAACTAATCAAATACAAGGGAATCAGTTATACTTTTATAGTGACAGCCAAGGTAGATATATGGCCAATAAATTAAATAAGAGAACTAGTTATAAAGTGTCAAGTGTTTTTAAAACAGGTTCCACTTTTAACAAGGTAACAAATACCTGCTATAATGATGCCAAACAGTTAGGTCCAGATGACGTGGTAATTTTTCTGGCAGGAACAAATGATGTAGGCAAGAATGCTGGTAACAATCTATTGAAGTCACTAAAACAACACCTACTTGGATTATTACACACAAAAGTTATTGTATTTAATGTACCACATAGATATGACCTTGTACATTGGTCATGCGTAAATAAGGAGGTAGATAGAGTTAATGAGGAAATGCATAAAATTTGTAAACATTTCAGAAATGTAACTTTAGTAGATATAAGCCAACTAAATAAAAAGTATCACACAGTACATGGTCTGCATCTCAATGGCCTTGGTAGGGAATATGTCTGTGAAAAGATAGGTGAAATAATGAAGAAAATTAATGAAGATAGAAAGGTTTTTCATGTTGCAATACCCCAAAGCGATTGACTAGATAGAGATGACATTGGTCAGAACTCTAAGAATGCTGAAGCCTGGACTGTGAGATTTGTAAGTAATAAAACAATAGATTGCAATAAGGAAAATAAAATCGTAATAGGGTTAGGGAATGTTCAGAGCTTACTAGACAAAATTGATGAATTAAATGTAATGAGTTTGAAATTAAAAACCTCGGTCTGGTGTATATGTGAACACTGGCTAGGAAACGGCGAGATAAATGATGCATCTGTTTCTGGTTATTCCTTGGCAAGTGCCTATTGTACAGTAACTGTGGAGGTTCAGCTATTTTTATAAAGAATAATCTAGAAGCAGTTTAACTAAAATATTTAGTGAACATGTCTATTCCTGAAACTTGTGAAATTGCAGCAGTGTTAATAATAAATGTAAATTTAGTTTGTATTTCTGAATATAGAATTCCTGATGACTCTAACTTCAATGCTTTCATTGACAACTTGTACCATGTATTAAACAAATTCAGCAGCACAAATAAAAGTAATGCCACTATAGCACTCACTAGTGATTTTAATGTAGACTTATTAACTAATAGTGCCCACAGGTCTGAATTTCTCAACTTGTTAGGTAGTTTTGGTATGTACACTACTGTACATGATATCACAAGGCCAGGTAGACTTAACCCTGGAACGTGCATTGATAATATTGCCACAACCATAAACTCAGGTAGAATAGCTGCTTTCGTTGAAAATACTATACTATCTGATCACCATGCAGTAGTGATGAGAGCAAATATTTATCCTGTCGAAATGAGTGAAGAAAATAGTAACTTAAGCACAGTTAGTACTTTAAGCAAATTTACGACTAGGCCAATGGATATCATTAATGTTCAATATTCTTGCTACTTACTGAGTCAACTAAACTGGTTACCTATATATTCATTAACCACTATAAATGAAAAATTTGAATATTTTGTTAATTCATTCCTGAATATTGTTGACTTTGCTTTTCCTATAAAATACCATAAGAACATGAATAACAACAAAGGTAACAAGCCTAAGTGGTATAATGAAGAATTATATAAATTGAAAGAACAATGTTTATTGTCATATAAAAGGTACAAGGATTCTGGTTTAACGTCTTACAGAGTCCGGTATAAAGCACTTAAAAAAGAATACCAGATCAAAATAAAAAAGCAAAATTGGATTTTAACTGCAACAGAATATTGACTGCAAAAAATAAAACAAAAGCTAGGTGGAACGTCATTAACGAATCACTGAACATCAATGATAAGCCAAAATGCACAAATGACAATCTGTCCTCGGACACTTTTAACTGGAATTTTGTAAGCATGGTTGAACAAATAGTGAAGGCGGTGCCTTCGTCTAAAACAAGAATGTCCACATATTTTGAAAAAGCCTCTAACGTGAATTGTAGGCCACAGTTGAATTTTAATTTCAGCCATATAACAGTTGAGTAAGTATGCCAGACCATTAATACTTTAAGCAACAGTACTACAATGGATGTTTATGGTTTAAACTCAGCTATAATTAAGATGGGGGCAAGATACATAGACGAAGTCCTTGCCTACCTGTACAGTAGTTGCATTGAAGAATGTACTTTCCCAGATTGTATGAAAATGGTCAAAGTAATTCCAATATATAAAAAAAGGTAGTAAATTAGATTATAATAACTATCGACCAATATCAATAATCCCAATATTATCCAAAGTATTTGAGGTAATAATTAACAAACAAGTGGTATATTTTTTAGAGAATAACTCTGTTTTTACAGACAGACAGTTTGGTTTTAGAGCCAAGCATAGTACTGTAAATGCCATAGTAAGTCTCATCAGTGAATGTATTAAGGATGTAGATAGCAGAATGTACTTTGTCGATTCTATGATATGTCAAAGGCATTTGACACAATTTCCCATCAAATCTTATTAGAGAAACTTAAGTATTATGGATTCAGTGATCAAAGTTTAGATTTTTTTCAGTCCTATTTAATAAATAGATACCAATCTGTGTATTATAATGGTATCTAAAATTAAATGCAGAAGTACCTCAAGGTTCCATACTTGGGCCTGTTTTTTCATATTATATATAAATGATTTAGCGAAAAATGTAGAAAGCAACGCTACTCATTCTTACATGTATGCCGATGATCTAGCTGTAAAGGTAACCGGAAATAATAGTTTTTCTGCTTTAAACAACCTGACTATTGCAAACTCAACTGTAGAGAATTGGTGCTCAGCAAATCTTTTATGTGTTAACAAAGATAAAACAGACAACCTAGAGTTTTCTTTAACCAAGGAAAAACTAATTCTATCAACTCAGTAAAGTTCTTAGGAGTGTATATACAATCTAACCTTAAATGGAACTATCACATTGATCATTTATGTAAGAAATTGAGCAAAGGTATTTTCATGCTTAGAAAACTAAAACTGTCACTGAACAGGTACTTTAAACTGTTTATTTCGCCTATATATACAGCCACTTAGCTTATGGCATAATAGTCTGGGGGAATGATCCAAATGTTAAAAAGATTTTTATTCTTCAAAAAAAGGCCATCAGAGTAATTTGTAACGTGGATAACAAAACATCATGTAAACCTTTATTTCAAAAACTTGGTTTTTTAACAGTGCCATCTCTATATGTATTAGAATGTTTAATGTACGTGAAAAATAACCTCAGTGAATTAGAAAGTAATCTGTCCACAGCCATTTAACAAGGCATAGAACAGATGTAAGAATTGGTCAATGTAATTTAAGTACAACTACAAATAGTTTTGTTGAGTTGAGTAAGAAACTATATAATAATCTTCCTAAGAAAATCAAAGACCTAGAAACAACAAAATTTAAAAATGTTATGAAGAATAAGTTAATTGCCATGGCTGTTTATAGTATAGACGAATTTATTGAAAATAGCTCAAAAATATGAATGTAATTATACTCTGAAATGACGATGCCATACATTGTATGTAACTATATTAATGTCCCGGCAATAAAACAATTTGAATTTGAATTTGAATCTCGGGTTGGCAAGGATTTACCCGTTTAATGTGAGACAATACGCTCGGACGTAACGCAAACTTATAATTTGGATTTTTCATTTGCTTTAATATCTCTTGTACGCCCATGATTTCTTTCTTTTCTTTATTCATAATGAACAACTGTGATTGGACTATTTAGTTATTTATCTACTTCTAATGGAGGAGTTTTAGAAGTTGTTATTGGTTATTTTATTTATTTTGTAAAACACTTACTAATATGGAAGGTACATAAATAAACTTTTCCAATACTACTTGTAAAACACTTCCTTGTATAAGCTAAAAATGATTCAGCACGACTAGAAAAATACTTTTCTGTGAGATGCTTAAATTAATAAAATGGTCCAACACGCCATCTAAATCGATCCTTGTGTAAACAGCCTTCCACACAGCATTCCCAATGACAAAGTGGTTAGGTAATTTTCATGGTGCCGCATACACATACATGGGCTCGCTGACACTGAACTCCACGTTTCCGAACAGAAGTTCCTGCTGACCCCGTCCACCACCGTCATTACGTTTTGTAGCATCCTTGCGAAAACACCTATTTTATAGTTTTAAATCACGAATTGTGGACATTGTACTTAATTATTTATAGTGTGGTGCTTAATACGTAACATTTCGCATATAATTTCTAGGCTTTTTCAAATAGTAAGAAGCTCCACGCTAGTTAGACGTACACAGTAGCATGACGAAGGGGCGGAGAGTGGCCGTCCAGAGTGCTCAGCCTGGGTGTGGTATTTCGACCACCAATTTTTCTGGTCTTAGCGCAAGTAAATAAGCAAAATGATTATTTACAATGACTTAAGTGTATGGAAACTGTATACTTATTTCTTCGTATTTACTTATCAGACAAAATTATAATTATGTTCTATTCATTTTTGTAAGCGCGGTAATTTTCTTCAATGAATAAATGTAATCGTCGAAACATTTAGTCCAACCTTCTCAATCGAACTTGGGTGGTGAGCCTTAATATTATGGTTGTTACGTATTCTTCTATCTGTGTCAGAATTATATCGCTGTTTTTAGATACAATAATTCCTTTTACTGTGTGCATTATATTATATGCAGCTCTTCAGTCAGAAGTACGCCTTCATTCTAATACCTGATAATTAAGCATGATATGGTACGGGAACTTCTGGAAAGATGCAAAACCTTCCATTTTAATAACTTGACTGCAATTTATGGATTTTTTTTTAAAAAAAAGAAACATTGTTGCTAAGTGCTTATTTTCAAAATATACAAAATGATAAACTGCAGATATGATAGTAATCAACATGCCCTGAAGTAAAACACCAAAATCTGCTTGTTTGTTAATGAATTTATTTTGCTTAAAACTGTGTATACTGTTGTTTCAAAATCTGATTTTAAAACCATAGTAATGATTTTGCATCAGTAATTCAATCTTAAGGAAGACACTTCTGTCGGCATAACTTTAGATGCAAATTTACTATTGAGTATTATCTAGATCGAATAAGCAAAAAGTTTTTATACATATACTTGCCAATCAGTATTTATTATTTCTTCATCTTTTAGTACGTAAAAAGAAGCAGAAAAGGGAGCAAAACACCTTCTTTGTCGGGCTTGGCTGGAGACGAGTAAAGACTGAAGAACATTTAATAAGACATTTATTATAGGTCTTTGCTAAATATTTGAAGTATACAAGTTACATATCTAAACAATGTACGTAATTATGAGATGCCAATACATATCGTAGGTGACGGCGTTATGAATCATGAATAAAATTAAAGAAGTTAACAATTACATTGAATCAAGTTAAGTTAAACTAAGTTGAGATAAGATAAGACAAGCTGAGCTCCAAATACCAAATTACATCGAAACAATAACAATACCATTTTAGATAATTTTAGAGTCAGCAACGTACCTTCGAAATTTTAAGGTGTCTTGTAGCTGATGGAAGATGTGATGGATGCACTTCGTAAAATAAACTATCACTTTCGCTGTTAATGGTTTAAGCGTGTTTAAACCCAATATGAAGAATTCTAAGTCCAAATTGAAGTAAGTTTGTAGATGATTTCAAGCTGTAGATATGTGTCTATAGATGGCTGCGTTTTCGTCTGTTCTCTGATGGAGTTCTGAGTTCTAAGAGAGTCAAGAAGGTAGGTTTTACTCAATTTTATATGCGTTTGTTTTCGAACGGAAGGAAGCACATAGTCTGATTCACGTGGGAAGATTATGATCGTTCAAGGTTAAATTAAGTTATTTTCTTGGAGGATATTGAGTCACACTCGTTCAAGGTGAAGTCTTATTAATTTCTTGGAAATTATGATATTGGTGTTCACATTACATATTGTGTCTGCACGTCACTTGGGTTTATAATATTTCAGAGTTCCTGTCAACCAGGGTTGAATCGAAGTGTCACACGGTATTTCGTAATTTAGGATTATATGTGAGAACGGAAATGATATCACAATCTGTTGTACGTTACTATGTAATAATGAATAATTACCTTGAAGCTCTGAGACAATAATAGCTATTGATCATGATTCATAAACGTCGAGACAAGTCTTAGAATTAATACAATATAAATCTTAAACTGAACAAATTAAATACAATGTTGACCAAAATTATAAGAAAAGAATGAAATTAATACAATGAATATTCGGTCATACAACAATATTATATGCATGCTATCAAATGTGTTTGATATTCATTGTAATCCCATTTGAAATATAATAAGAAGTTAAAAACTGTAAGATTGGAAAGGCTTGGTCATATTTCTTACGAGAATGAAATGGAACCAATTCGTAAAGTTAATGAAAGGGTGTACTGTATATTTGAAGCAGGATGAGCCTATGAAATTAGGGGGGACTGAGTTCTAATTATTGGGGGATCCCTGCCCGGATTGCATATCCGGAATCCGAATGTCATATCCAGATTACCAAATCCGGATTTCAAATCTGATTCTAAATCCGTATTCCAAAAATCCGGATTTTTTTGGTCATACCTAATACAACTGTGGATACAGTGAATCAATGAGCTACAGTTTATTACAAAATAGATCTAACTATAAACCAGAAGTCAAATCAAATTCAAAACTAGTATTTTCCACACGAAATTTTGCCTTAAAAGTTAAATTTATCTTTAAAATATGACAGTTCATGACTCTCTCGTGTCGTGACACGTCATGCTCAATTGGAAACATTGATTCGTGATCCCTCCTCAAATGGTCCTGAGTTTAAACTTCTACTTCTAGGTGAAACTAGATCATATTACTCATTTGAATGCACGTTATCGTGGTGCACTTCTTCCAAAGAATGTAAAGAATTACCGATACTTCCCTCCGAATTCCCCTAGTTTGTCTTATAGGACCTCTGGCAAAAAGGATGTTTTTTCCAGGTGAATAGACAATTATTTCAAACGCAGCGATGCAATAATTTTAATGCTACCGAAGGTGGAGAGGATGCTAATGCTATCAGCTGCAGAACTTGTGGTGCTCAGAAATCGTAGCAGCACTGTAAATCTCATGATATCAAGAATATGAAAAATAATTTTCTGCATATGTATTTTCCTTTATACTGTCACTAAAGTGTTGTGTGCTTCATCTTTTTAAATTAAAACGAAGTGCTTTGTTTCTATTATTAAAAAAGAAGAACTGCAGGAGAAGTGAAACTTGCCTTCGGTTTCGTAAACAGCTCTAGCTTAAAAAAACAAGTTTGGACAAATAGAGAAGTGGGGTTCCAATTTTCAAACTTCATTTCGATTATAAGATGCAAGGGAAAAATGTTATCCGCAGCAGGGATGTAAAACATTGACCAGCGGGAATGCCTAATTGTTACAGGGAAATCCCACTCACACACCTAAATTCGCAACAGCATACAT
>JAGDQP010000848.1:64280-75127 GCA_022664845.1 Lepisma saccharinum
ATTTGTTTGTTGACTTGAATTTGAATTTAATTTGTAAGGCTTTTAGGCAACTTTGGCTCAGAACGGATTGATGATCATGGGATGAATTGGTGGAATGAAGAAAGTGGGAAGAAACGGGAGCACCCCGAGAAAACCCACCCAGAAGGGATTTGTCATCAACAAAGCAGACATGACATGAGCCGGAATCGAACCGATGATCCCCAGCACCAAAGGTAAGCGCTATACCACCGTTTAGCCACCGCGCTCGGAACCTATTTGTTCGTTATTCACCTATTCGAAATGTTTCAGAGACATGTCTTACACAGTAGGTGTTCATTTCATTGTTCAATTTCGCGAGGTCGGACATCGTGAGGTCCAACCTCGACCTCAAACCGTGAGGTCGAGGTTGAGCGAGTTCGAGGTCGAAGTGAGATCGCGAGGTCGAGGTTGAGTGAGGTCGAGGTCGAGGTCGAAGTTCCATCGCGAGGTCGCAGTTGAGCGAAATCGTGGTCAAAGTGAGCTCGCAAGGTCGAGGTCGAAGTCCCATCGGGAGTTCGAGTTCGAAGTGAGATCGCGAGGTCGAGGTTAAGCGAGGTCGAGGTCGAAGTGAGATTACGAGGTCGAGGTTGAGCGAAGTCGAGGTCGAAGTGAGATCGCGAGGTCGAGGTTGAGTGAGGTCGAGGTCGAGGTCGAAGTTTCATCGCGAGGTCGCAGTTGAGCGAAATCGTGGTCAAAGTGAGCTCGCAAGGTCGAGGTTGAGCGAGGTCGAGGTCGAAGTCCCATCGGGAGTTCGAGGTTGAGTGAGGTCGAGGTTGAAGTGAGATCGCCAGTTTGAGGTTGAGCGAGGTCGAAATGCGAGCGCCAGGTCGAGGTCGAAGTGAGATCGCGAGTTTGAGGTTGATCGAGGTCGAAGTGAGATCGCGAGGTCGAGGTCGAAGTCCTTTTCGCGAGGTCGAGGTTGAGCGATGTCGAGGTCAAAGTGAGCTCGCGAGGTCGAGGTCGAAGTCCCATCGGGAGTTCGAGGTTGAGCATGTCGAGGTTGAAGTGAGATCGCGAGTTTGAGGTTAAGCGAGGTCGAGTTCGAAGTCCCGTCGCGAGGTCGAGGTCGAAGTGAGATCACGAGTTCGAGGTTGAGCGTGGTCGTGGTCGAAGTCCCGTCGTGAGGTCGAGGTTGAGCGAAGTCGAGGTCGAAGTGAGATCGCGAGTTCGAGGTTGAGCGAGGTCGAAGTCCCGTCACGAGGTCGAGGTCGAAGTGAGATCGCGAATTCGAGGTTGAGCGAGGTCGAAGTCCCGTCGCGAGGTCGAGGTTGAGCGAGGTCGAGGTGAGATCGCGAGGTCAGGGTCGAAATCCCGTCGCGAGGTCGGGTCCAAATGTACACCTATGCTCTGGCATACCACCGCTTGAAAAATTGATCTAGCATAAGGAAGTAGTTATCAATACTAAATTTGTGAAATCCACTCCCGCAAATGTAGTTGTAACGCAGAGGTCAGACATTAATAATAATAATAATAATAATGAATATATGAAATAATGCTTTATTGTCATGCTATGAACAACCTACAGGCCAATACAGCACATGTCAAATAGACATTAATAGTTTACATACACTATAATTATAGCATAATACAATTTATAAAAATATTTTTTTTCGCTAAAAAAACGAGTATAATTGAGTATAGTTTATATAGAGCACAAAATAAATGTAAGAGTGTCATATTACTCATAAAATATAATCAGAAACTATATTAAAATGTATTTTTATTAGGCACAATCTGTACAACATGATCTAAAGCCAGTTAAGTTTTAAAAATTGGTTACTAAATACGACTAAGATATAAGGGAACATTATAATGAAAATAATAGTCCTAATATGTAATGTTAACCTTAATAATCAGTTGCTGTCATTTTTCGTAATATAATTATAGTTATGAATTATTCTGGTCCAAAATTGACCCGGTTTCTGTTCTGTGTTAGGATATTACGTTTGCAGACATATCACTCTTTGAAGATATCATTACGTGATATTGATCGTTCCGAATAAAGTTGTGTCTGTTTGAGAATGGCTATGTAATTTAAAAACTTCGTGCTACACAAAAGTAACGTGTACTGAACTTCTCCATGTTACCTGCTTAAAGTTATTTTTTTTAAATGAAAATACTGTCAATGTCACCACATTCCATGTCTGAGTTAATGAAATGCATAGGCCTATTCGTGGTAGTGTGGTTAAGAAAAACTTTGTAAACTTTATTTTGTAAGAGCCATTTTCAGTAGTTTTGACTTCGGCCCATCACAATTATGAAGGCGATGCTAGTTAACATTCATATCCGTGCCCCTGCCGGAATTTGAACCCGGGAACTCCGAGTGTGGCTTAGGCACCGCCACACAGCTACCAGGTCCGCAGTGGATAAGACATCGGACAACAAATCAGAAGACTGTTGATTCCAATCCAATCGCAGACAAATGTGAAAATTTATTTTCAGCTACGAATGAAGACGAGAAAATAAGAAGCATAATTGGAATAAAGACAGGATACAGTCGAGATTACATTTTTTTTATAAACTACTGTAAAATATAGGTATTTCCTTTGATTAAAACAATAGCAAAAGAGGGTGCTTTCCGATGGGGATCAATTTCTGCATTTATCGGCATCAATATCTACAATTACGGCGAAAGAGTATCCTATTTGATATTGATAGGTATTGGATAACAACATCGATCGAAATTGCAAATCATGCGTTACTGACATCGGCCGATATTAATGTGCTATTAACCGTAGCTCAGTGGTAGAGCGTTGGCGTAGCATTCGGGAGGTCATGGGTTCAACCCCAGCGACGTTTTTCCAGAGATTTTCCTCAGTCTCACCAGGTAAATGCCGGGATGGCACATACAACATAGTCCCTGACCGACACCTTCTTGAATCCTTTCCCCTTTCATGTCTCGTCCTGATCCTTAGCTGCCTAAAGGCCATAAATAATTAAATAAATAAAAAAACAACTAATGTGTTACTGGGGTATGCACACTGAGATATTTTTATTTCTAACAAACAGTCCTATAACGACATTATTGTTAGAATTACCAATTAAATCTAAATAAACATTCTGTGTTCATATGAGAAATAAGAATGCAGTAATTGTAAATTGTTTCTTTTCTGTCATTACTACAGCCAGGGTATTACATAGATCATCTTCTTTTTCCCGTCCCTGGAAGTATAGTTTCTGATGCTAACATCTTCTTTACAATTTTTAAGAGGAATCTATAAGAGCTTTATAGTGCTTGAATTCCTATTGAGATGATTACTGTCATTTTTCAAAATACGGTCAACTAAACTTAAAGTTTAGAGTAAGCGCGCTGATCAGATTTTTCTTCTTCTATGGACCACATTGCAGAAAGTTGAGAAAATATTACCCTCTCTGTGTCAGAGAAACAAGTGTTCTTTCCGTAAACCTGTACTTGACACGGCCAATTAACGAATATTTTAATAACAGCAAATTTCAATTTCTTGCGCATACTTCTTGTCAGTTGAAGCATGTCAGCTTCGAACAAAGAACAAAAAAGATCATTGTCTATGTCACTCCACAAGTGACAAGAGTGAAGCCGAAAGAAGAATTAAAAGGAAGGGTCTTGGTGAGTTAAATGATCCAAGACGAATCTACTTTAGCAACAAAAGGATGATTTTTTTCTGCCGTTGTTGCAGTACGAATATATATATATATATTGCTCACAATATTATCGGCTGAAGTTACATTTACAGCTTCATTCATGTATTTTGGCAATTACTTTTCAGTAATAGGGATGGACAAGGTTGTAGTTGATATTAAAATTTGCGTTATTCGCCCGCTGACACTAGCGACAACCCTTTAAAACCTTAGGATGGCAGGAGTGTGCAGGAATGGTATCTGCGTCACCTCAAAGCCAGCAATGGATTGTGACTACTGAGCCACGGAGACTGCGTTGAGGATACTGAGAAATTGAAATCGTTATATTTTTCTAGTTAGCATATTTTATTATTATAAAAATAATAATAATTTTTGATCCTTAAATAATGAAAAAGGAATGTGAGAATGTGTTGATGATCTGCCGTTTGTCTATCTATGTCTATTACTTCCAGCTTATGTAAGTTTTAATGAAACTTCATTTAAATTTACGGGCCATATAGGCAGGTACGACCTACGCAAGTTATAAGTCTGACAAATTACGTTCTTCCGCTCCACAAAGAAACTCTAGGACAAAGACGGGAAATATTGCAACCAGGGCCTTACTCCAACCCTTTAGTGATACTGAAGTAAAGCCTGTAAAGCTTCATTCAAAAGGCCGAGGGCAGGACTCGAATCTCCGAGCCTCCCCAGTGTTTCCTGATAAACGCGATCGTCATAGAGAGGTTTGCAACTTCAGGTTCTACTGCTGATGTAGTGACAGAAATTCAGCAACTTTCCTCAACATCAGCAGACGAATGCAGTTATGGTACGTAGTCTAAGACCCTTGTCGCTAGCTCTCTTGCCTGGAATTAAAGGATCAAGTAATTAATTGTTTGAATAAAATAGTAGAGAATGAAACTACCTTCCATATAAACACACACTTCCGACCTCAACTCCTATGCTAGGAATAGCTACGGAAGGACGCCAGATTGTCAGATATATGTACGGAATATATTCGCCTCAGTTGCGCTGCGATGTTGCTAAACTCGTGGACTTCAAATATCACTAAAGTGTATGGTGTATATTCTTTGAAAGTATACAAAAGCGGCAGTAGTCCTCCTAGTGGCAGAAGTTCGAACTACAAAATGTATATTTTTTTTTTCGAAAAGGTATAAATTTGGCATCCACTCAATTTTTTTTATTTTATTCTAGAAGTTTTAATTTTAAAGTAAAAATGATTATCTTTTTACACCTACCTCCATCCTCACAGAAGATTCGAATTCATGCGCCAGAAGCCAAAAAAATTCAACTCATGTGCTCTTTCTAATGGCCTACAATTTGACGTCCGATATACAAATGCCGAATGATCGCAAAGTAAATATATATTGTATATAATGGCCTACAATTGGGGAGCTGCTGTGAATAAAAGACAGTGGCGATCGGAGGTTCGGCTCTCCTCTCCCAACCCATCTGGTCAGCGTGGGAGCAGTAGACCAACTCCTCCCTCTGGGGAACAGCCTAATCCATTAGTAGATTGAATGTGGCTGTGATATATATATAGTACAGTTCAAAAGTATTGGTGATATTTGAACATCTTTTACCCGGCATTGCGAAAGCTTAGGACCATGGGCGACGCCCAAATATATCTTTGCACATGCTGTCAAAAACTTTAGCTACGTAACTGAATATACAGTAGAAAACCCCTACAGATCAAAGGCGAAATACTGTGTATTAAAAACGTTGTATTCTGCAATTCAAGTATTCTTAATTTAATATTGAAGAAGCAGATACGGCGTTTGATGACCGTCATTTGATGGCGTAGAAATCCTATGATGGTCTTGGTTTTCTGCATTACAACGTTTTGTACACGTTAAATATTTGGAAGAAGAACACATAAAAGGTAACTTTCCAAGGGTCAGAAATATATGTACTGTAGAAAATGTTCCAGTTTTTTGTAGACATATTTTCTAAATTTGTCTTAGTTTTCTGCTCAAGGAATATAATGTGTTGACAAAGTGTTAAAAATATATCATCTTGTTCTGAAGGCGAGTTTTCAATCCTACTTGCATAGAATTTTGGTACTACGTTTTGTAATAACTTTCTTCAAAATATGTCCAGATAAAATACTAATCATCCACTTTCGCTTCGAATTATTCAATATATAGTAAGAAAAGTTACTAATATACTATGCCACTCGTAACAAAACAGTTTTCCCCACCCGCCATACCTATTCACGGCAAAACCCCACCTGTCAAAACATACCTATTCACGGCATCTCTATTACAGTACAGGAAAAGCAACACATTTGGTTAGTGTAGTTATTTTCACATAGAAAGAATCCACTTAAGAATGAATCTAGTGTAACATTCTATTATAATGAATTATACCATAAACTTCTTTCATCTCTGGATTTAATCTTATTTTAAAAAATAAAAAAATCTAACGTATGCCTTTCTCCATATTCTAAAAAATTAAATTTTTGGCAATCAAAGATTGAAGAAAGCTTTGAGAAGAATATCTGTATATCATGATATTTTGCAGAATTCCTATAGTCTAGCAACTTTAATACAGCATTTTTCTATTTGTTTCTTCGTAGCTGAGTAGAGAAACTAAGAAAAGGAACAACAGAATAAAGGCAGTGTTCTGTTTGGTAACAGGTGCAGTTCTCCTGATGACGTTTGTTTTCAAATCAAACTCTGAGTTCTGCTTCAAAGACTCAACACAATAATCTTAAGATTGCTCACGTCAGCAGTATTTTTCCCTAACAAAGGGAACAGAATAAGATAAAAAACAAAAGCCTTTCCGGTTGGAAAGTAACCCAGGCAGTAGCAATTTCAGACTTTCTATCATGCAGTGTTTCCTTCAGAGAAACTTCTCAGGAGTAATCTTTGTGAATCTCCAGGTGATGATTTTGATCTCTCCGAGGAATTTGGAAGTGGGTTACATTTGTTATTCCAATTCTTAAGAGCTTTTCGGGAAATATTTTTTTCGTGCCCGAGGGTATGGTGGTACAATCCCTAGGTCACCTCCTGAAACAAACACTGCTATCATACGAGAGTATTCGAATATACAGCATATAATTATAGATTGGTAAAGAATTTCAATGTGACTTATTTCATAATAAGGTACTCAAATCAATGAGTAAAATTACACAGCCCTACAAACTATAACTTCTGTTTGTTACCAAGGATGTTTCAATGAATTTAAACAGACATTAGTGTTGTCGAATTGCGTCTATTTTTTTTTAAGAAAATGAATACCTCTCAAATTATAATTATAATCCGAAAACTGGCTATAGCTGCTCGAACATTTCGCAAGTATATGGATTCTATATCATACCAGATTGGTTAATCCAACTTCTTCATTAGTTTATTTATCAATCATTTGAAGAAAATGTGTTCTTTACTAACATGCTGCTAAAAAAATCCAAATGCACAACATTTCTGGCGAATACTTTCTGCAAAATCAATAGTAAACTATCACCAACTTCGTAAAATAACCATATCTTGCTTTTTGGTGTGAATCTTGGACACCAAGATATCGTGAGATGTCCATATGGTTTGCACAGCTTGTGAAAGGGACTTACTACAGTGGACAAATTGAAGAAAGATAATTTTAATTTTTGGTGTACCAATAGCGTGGGAGAGTCGCAAAACCAACTGATGATAATTATTTTTGTATTGTCAGTGTGAAAGGTTTGAATCGTAACAAGAATAAGTGAAAGTCTCCTAATTAGGAATTAGCAAATCGACACACAGCGAAAACGTCTCCATAGCAGTAATCTATTCGTGTTTATCTCAAACTAGCCTGGACATCAAAGTAGATACACGAAGTACTTTTGTCTCATCTGCTTCTGGGATAGTAGGGAAAAGCAAAATCATTAGAAAAAGTGGCATGACATTCAATAGAAAAATGATTTTCGATGCAGCGAATAATGAACCATTGGTTTAGAGATGAAAATCAATCTCCTACAACTTGAAAACAAATTTAGACTGATGGAGCAATTTGTTCAGGTCTTGGACAAGCATGGCTATTGCTTTAAATATATCTGTAGATTTCCCCAGACTGAGTATTAAAAACCTGAAAATTGGTCCTCAAATTCGTAAACACATCAACAATTTGACTTAGACAATATTTATTAATGGCGTTGAAGAATCTATCAGTTATATTTATATCTCAATGTGTACAATTCTTTATGAAACCATAAAGCCGTTAATTATAGAAAAATAGTCTAAAGGATACTAACGTAACTTCTAAGTACTAATATGAGAATAAATGTGAACTTCCTCTATAGTGAGAACAATCATTCCTAATAATTTTGGTGATTTCAGTGTAGAGCCAAATGAAAGGTTATATCAGGACATGTGATGCAAGGTCATTATCAAGAGAGATAGGTCAGACGCATGTAACACTACTACTAAAGCTTCTGAAGGAAATAATCTGAATACCCAGATAAAATAATCGCACACACAGCGTTTCTTTGTGCAAACAAAGCTCTTAAGTATTATTATTTGCTGATTTTTGTACGATTTGTGACAGTTTCAGTGTGATTTTCAGCTAGACTACGCATGTACATAAACTTGTGTGTATTTCCTAGTTTTGCATTGAGACATCCAATATCTCAAAAACTACAACGAATCTAGTACAACTGATGTTATATTGGGAATCAGCGACACAAAGCCCAAAATTATTCTAGTATAATTGACAATATAGTTCTTCTTGACCAATGAGCGGAATAATTCATGCCTGAATACGTACATATCAAACAAGATATTTCTGCGTTTATGTTACTTCGTGCTGTTTATTTCTTATTTTACTTCGTTGACATTAAGATTCGACGACGCCTTCTGTTATAATTAACGATGGTTTATACTGGTCAAAAAATTAGGTGAACAAGGCAGAAACTGCAAAAAGGACAATGAAAACAAGCAAAACAGTGCTGCAAACGGAAGCTAGTAGTCTCCTGCAACAGACACAACAGATCCATGCTGTATCTTGGGTACAATACAGTCAGGGACGACGTAAGAGGGCATGCTTCACAAAACTTGAAAACCACAGCGACGAATAAGAAGCCCAGTAGTGTGCCCGCAATAGACAGAGAGTACAGAGTACCTGTGTGACCAGTGTTGGGAAGTAAACATGGAGAATCCCAGCAAACTTTACCTGAATCTATGGTCTACAGAGCTATTGGCAGGTTGGGAGCAGGAAAACCACAACAAATCATTGCAGAAGCAATTGGAATGTCACCCAGTGCAATTTTTCGCCTGAGGAGACGGTTTCAACAAACTGATAATGTTCTGTGATGACCACGAAAGGGCCGTCCCCGAGCCACGACGGCACGGATGGATCTTATTTAGTGCTAGCGTCACGTCGGAATGTGGTCAAAAGGTAACAGAACTCTAACGTGTACTGCTTACAGCAACAGGACGCAGGGTGTCCTCCCAAACTACCCGCAATGGGGTACATAAAGATAGTCTCTATGCACGGAGACCGTTAGTGTATGTCCAATTGAGGACACAACATCTTTTGGCCGTAGGAACTGCGGTGAAGAACACTGCAAATGGGGGTCTGCGGAGTGGAATTTGGTGGGAATCTCCGATGAGCCACGCTTTAGTCTGGAAGCAGAAAATGGACGGACATTGACCTGGTGAGGACGTGAAACTAGTAATTTACCTCTTTTTGTGCGTGAGAAGTTCCAATATTGTGGCGGTTGATGTATGGTGTTCGCTGCGATTACCAGTGGGCGACGTACAGTACCGACTGCAAATCATTCAGCAAGGTTGTTTGACAGTAGTGCGGTATACAGATGAGATCCTCAGGCCTAATGTTGGACGATAATGCCCGTCCTCACCGAGCTCAGCTGATGGATCCGATGATTCAGGAGGCAGATATCGAGCGTATTGTTTGGCCCACGTGCTCATTTTACCTCAATTCCAAAGAACACGCCTCGGATGCTATGCGGAGAGGCGTTGCAGCTACGCCTCAACAGCTCCTCAACTTCTCAATAACTCCTCAACAGCTGAAAATTGCCCTTCTGGAGACACCAAACTCGGACCGAAAACCTCATCAGTTCCATGCCCAACAGGTGTGCAGTGATGTTAGTAGTTTACGGAGACCATACACTTTACTAGCGATAAATTGCTACCATTTGTACGGTCCTATACGAAATTGTACCTTTACCTATCATGTGTCCTTTTCTGCTCCACGTGTGCAGCCTCTGAGGTACTTTACCCATTTAACTGCGTGGGTCTTCTATGTTTAGCTGTTTTTTTTTTTTTTTTTTTTTTTTTTTGAATGAGAGGTTCCACCTGCATCACTCTTTCACTACTTTTCACTGTCCTTTTCTCTGTTTCTCCCATGTCCCCTATTTTTTTTTACCAGTGTACATAAATGCATGGACGTACTTTAAGTAAGTTTTCAATATAAACAAGTCCTAATAACAAGTTCAAAAAAGCATGGGTCTCTCTAAGCATTTGAATTTTGCTTCACAACATGCTGACATTTAAAAATTTTGATAGTAATTTCTTAATATATCAAACTATATACAAAGGTATGTAGTTTCCGTATTCTATAATTTTGCAGATTCTTTTTCGAGAAAAGAAAGTCCTGACAAATTATTATTTTTTACACGTTTCCGTTGGAATTGCACATTCTTTTATTTGAAAACGAATTTTAGACTTATGATTATTGAACAATCCGTTTCTCTTTGAATATGCGTAGGTCTATAGTAGGTAATCCAAAGGTTTTGTCATACGAAAAGAGGAAAATGTTGCGATACTACGTTACAATTAAACAATGTAATTTTGTGCTCCTGCCAGAGCTAATAGTGTCGTCACTTTTTGTACTTAGGCTTCAAAGTTTAGACTGAGCACCTATGTGTAACACTTTCTTCTTCGTATGTTTCATAGATGCCATTACAAACTATACTGTACTAAAAGAAGAAAGCGCCACAAAATGTACTATGCATAAAATTTGTGTGCAGAGTACAAAATATGATTTCGCTCTTTGCTCCGCCAGAGGAATCAGATTTTTACAGACTTTTCTTTAGTTTACAATGGTTCGTGGTGTCCTCAGATCTTGCAACGTCAATTTAACATATTTTCCGACGTCATACAATGATGAAATTTTGCACAGCGACGTAAGTAGGGTGACAATACAACATTCCACTGTTACTTTTATATACTTATATATATTTATGTATTTTAAAAGCATATTTTAATATTTTTAAAATA
>JAGDQP010000848.1:75527-96914 GCA_022664845.1 Lepisma saccharinum
CAATTGCGAAACTACATTTTTCTGTCTTTTTTCTTTAGACACATTTGTAACACGTTTGATTTTCAGCACATATGTATCCATTCTTTGAAGGGCATCCGGTGGAATAAAGCTACTGTGTCATCAAGGGAAAAGGACTAAAGGATTCAATTGAACTTATTTATGGCCTTTAGCTATCTTTGACTGAGGCCGGGACAGGGTGGGAGAGGAGATATAGGAAGGAACTGTCGTGGTACCAGTGAGGAGGTTCCATTCAGGAATGAGCCTGGTGTGGCTGAGGAAAACCCATGGGAAAACCTCAGTCGGGATGGTCGACTCCTGAGATCGATCCCAGAACCTTCCAACCCTCCACCAATGGAGCTACAGCCACTCTATGTAAATATACATAAATATTATAAACAGATTTGCTACTATAACTTCTCCTAAATATTGTGTTACTATAAAAACATGCATGATTTTATGGCGATCAATACGTGATTTTACCTACATAGCTTTTGTAGGTATTTTAAAGTTATTCTTGTTGCTAATTAAAAACATGGGAATGGCCAGAGGCAATTTCTTAATGCATACAAAATGAATCGATCTTCATATATTAACATTTCATGGGCGCACCCTCATCTATCTCATTCAACTAAAATTACAAATAAAAGATTTTTATGTTATAATGCAATAAAATATGTATATTACAACTGATCTGGGAATTTGTCATTATCATTTTTTTTTTTAAGTTTCATCACAAAATATTTTCCAACACTCTTACACAGCTGTTTGTTGTGTCCGCCTAAAAAAGTCTCCTGATATGGTACGAATAAACTATTTTTTTACTCCGAAAAGGGTTCAAGTTGGTTCTACTTACATGAAATTGTGAAAGTAGGCCTATGATAAGGTAAGTGAACCGATTATGGCCCGGTCCCCAATATGCTCCCCCCAGATCTCTGCAGCTTTCGGTTGCTGCTACTAGATGTCTGCGTAAATTATATCTTCATGATAAGAGAAATAATTTTTGCGCGACTCATTTGTTTGCGAGAGGCGTGAGCGGCAGCAGCTCCAGTTGAAGTGGCATAATGAGCAAGAAAATATTTTGCTGTTATTTTAGTTTGTTTAGTTTAGTTTAGTAATGTTTCGTTTGTTGAAGTATCTATTGTTGAAAACTTAATCAGTATAATGCATGGATAGTGTAGCTATGTGAGTGTACGTGAACATAAAATATGTGAGACGCAAAGTATTGCATTGTGTAATAGCAGGCGTCAGAAAAAGTAAAGAGGTCAATAGTGCGCAATATGACCCTCTTATTAGGCAAAATGCAGTCATAACTGTTTAAACTGAAAGAATTGGGTATTTGAAATGTTTATACTGAACATTCATCATAATAATGTTTAGTAATTAAAACGAAGATAATACCAGGTAATAAGAAAGCTATCAATTCTAATACAAAGAATAAGAAGATTAAAAGCATATCAGAGCAACTGTCATCACGTTTCAAACCACCAGAATTTCAGCAACCGCTTCTAATAGTCCCGAAGAACTGACACTGAGTTACTTCAAGTATTATGAATCTTGGTTTTGTTACCTTTGTCAGGCAGACAGGGTTGCAGCCATGCATCTTTGTGTGTCGTAGCGCAAATACGTTCATGAAGAGTGTGTTGGATCACCGCTAAAGATCACGGATCATTTCTTAGTCCCTCATGTGAGACGTGACGTTCCAAACTTCTTCGTTTGTGTTACACTTCTTATTTACTGATAGTTTTTCTTCTTGTATACTCACTTGTTTCTCACAAATTTTGGCATTTTTTATTACTATAATATTCTTGGTTTTCCAATGTCATATAAATTATATTATATATACTTGTAATGTATATCTCTCAGTATGTAGCATATATGAGTAATACAGAAAGATTACACATCACTTTTGCCATACGCTCTATTTTCTATAGTAGGCCATGTAGGGAACACCATGTCCCAATGGGCATATGGTCCACTGGCAACACTTTAGTTTTCGATTTATTACATTTTTATACGTCATTTCTAGGAAGCAGATTTATATTTTCATCTGCCCAAATAGTCTCCCAACTTGATGGTTCAGTCGATTTCCACGAATAAATAGACTCCTACCTTATTTTTAATAAAGAGATAACTGTGTGTGTGGTTATTAGTAACACACACTGTTAAAATGTTGGGGACGTTCATTGGTATATCCAGTAATGTTTGATGTTCAGGGATGTCTCAAAGTAATACTAAAAAAAAGAGAGAATTCATTCTTTTGCGTTATTGGAGATTCTTAGCTTTCAGTTCCAGTGTGATTTTCGCACATGAGCAGAGAAATAAAACGGTATCTTATCCTAACCAAATATGCAATTCTGATCAAACGTTTGCTAATCAGAACTTCAGCAAAAATAGAAAATATTCTCAATGAATGGGGATTGTCGTCCGCAGTTGACAAACAAAAAATCTTATTTAAACATAGCGGAAGTTGTGGGAGTAACTTTGTTTATATTTTCTGGGTTCGGGCAACGCATTTCTGACCCTATATACTGATTTCAATTCGTGCTGTCTTATCACTGCCAGTTCAGGGCAGGCAGTAAGACGATGGACTTTTACCTGAACAGCCCATGTGCAAATCTCGCTCCAGGTTCCTATTTTAGGTAGATTTCTAAGAAAAATCTACCTATTGAGATGGGTACCATGTCATATATATATTTACATGCTAGCGGCCATAATTTTAAAGATACTTGAAGCAAATTTTATTATGCTGTTTCTAAGCCAAATAGCTCGGCTAAGTTCGTTAATGAGAAAAATCGGCTCAAGGAGGTCGTTGGGGGAGGGGGTTGAAATTTAAAAAAATATATATATCAGCCCCTATGGAGTTTATAGGGAAACTTTACAGAAATTATAGTACTCCCTAAGAAGTTTACGGTGACACCAACGATTCAGGGGTTGTGGAGGTACGAGTGAGGGTGGGGGTGGAAATTCGAAATTTTTAAAACCAAGTCTTTTGGGTAACGTTGAAAAGCTCTTGATGATTAAACTATATAAATCAATAACTAGTTTTTCGATAGCGCTCATATTTCGTTAGGGGTATATAAGGTGGCGGATTTCATTGGGCTTGTTAATTTCAATTGGAATATCACTGCATTCAGTTCTAATAACAAAACGTTTGCACGGTAATTAGTTAACCTATTAGGATAATTAATTACCATATTTATAATTTTATAATGAAAATAAAATGATAAAAGTATATTTACTTAAAGTGTTTTTATTCTGCACTTACCCCAATAAATTCAATAAAAAACACTTCGAAATCTATCTCAGCCTGTAGGCCTACCGAAAGATTTTTTTTCCTATTATTGAAACATACAAAGCGGCTGTTTTTATTAGCCAAACGACTGGATAATTGCAAGCGGTTACCGGTATAATTGCCTGTTTTTTTTACGATACGTCTAGCAATTTTCAACAGTGCAGAAGATAGAAAAAAAATAATTGTTGGAAAGACAATATACATTGAGGTGGAAACAATGCATACTGATGGAAAAATTTTGTTCCATGTGGTATTGTGATTCATAGCCAGAATGTGTAATTCAAAACACAATGTTATATGTTACCAACAATTCTCCAATGGTGGCTCCTTCTGCTGTGCAGTGCCTGTTGCACACGTTCCAACTGCGGTCAGTCAGGTCCGCGCAGTGATGGTTTGTTTGTCCCTGTAGTAGCAGCTCGTGCCAACAATTGTAAAGACCAAGTACATATCAAGCAAACTAATGAATTCATTAAATTCCAGACTACTACCACTACCGACTATGACAAAATCATAGCATATTGCCAGCAATCCAAACTACAATACGCAACAGAAATACCTAAAAAAGACAGACCACTGAAGGTACTGATTCGCAAATTACCTATTGATACCCTAACTCAAGACATATATCAAGATCTTGTTGACCAAAATATACCTGTAATCACTGTTACCCAAATGCATGGAAAAGATAAAGACACTCAAGCGAGGATACCTTATCCTTTATTCCTAGCATCGCTCCATAAAGAACCCAATGTCAATGAGATTTACAAACTAAAATACCTGCTCAGCTATACAGTGTTAATTGAACCTTACAAGGTTCCACCAATATTACAATGCTTTAAATGTCAAAAAATAGGTCATTCATGCACATCTTGCTTTAACACACCTAAATGTGTTAAATGTGCTGAAGGACACCTAGCCAAAGATTGTCCTAAGAAAACGAGGGACACTCCAGCTAAATGTGCCAACTGTGGAGATGATCACCCTGCAAATTATCGAGGTTGCAAGACTCTTCCAGCAGCTCTAAAGCGCAATAGTAATACTATGAATACTAATCAAACAGCAACTACTTCTTCCACACAATCTCCCACTGGAAATACAACAACAAATTCCACAACCTATGCAAACAAAATGGCCCAGAAAACTGAGCGCAACTAAACCAAACAAACTGCTAATATAAAAAAGTCAGCGAATACTCCTGTTGAAACTGAATCCACTCCATCTTTCTCTGACTTTTTCTCAACTCTGAAAGACATTTACAAACTTTTCACAGGCTTAAATAAATCCAATATATTTATAAAACTCAAACAGGGACTCATAAGATATCAATCTGTTAAATCTTTAGACGAAAAAATACAAATCATTGCTGAAGTCTTTTTCTCTATCATTGATGATGGCATACAACCATAAAGCAGCTGCAAGAAACATTCGACTAGCATTTTGGAATGCAGACGGTATACTATCACAAACTGAACAATTCAAATATTTCCTGAGAGAACACAAAATAGATATACTGTACTGTTACTACAAGAAAGTCATTTACATCCTCATAATAAGTGTAAAATATATAATTACCAAATTTTACGTACAGATCGTCTTGAAATCAAGGGAGGCACTGCCATATTATACAAATCACATTTACCTCTGGAACCTATAGATCTTCCTGATCTTCAAACTCTTGAAGTAACCGGAGCTAAATTAGAGACACCTGATTCTCCAATAATATTTATTTCAGCTTACAAAAAACCAAATATACCCATTCAAACTGAAGATATAAGAAAACTAAGTAGACTTGGAAAAAGAATTATCATTGCTGGTGACCTCATTTGTAAGCATCCATTCTGGAATTCACGAACTTCAAATCAATCTGGCAAATTACTATATAGAGATCTCAAATCCTTAGATGTCACGCCTATTGCCACTCCAGATCCAACTTGCTTTCCACACAATGGGGGACGTCCAAACATCTTTGACATAGCACTCATCAAAGGACTCAACATTTCTGATGGCCCATTCACTGTGCATGCTTTGGCATCCGATCATATCCCAATAAGAACAGATATACACCAACTAAATTTGCAATCTCCACCACCACTACCACCAACATATTCAGTTAACTGTGACAATACCGACGCATTATAACAGATACAACAAATACGCAATTAAAACTAAACAATCTTACAGAAATAGACAATATGGCAGTCTTACAGAAATAGACAATGCGGTCAATCTGATTACAGCAAACATTAAATCTGCAATACGAATTTCCACCACTAAAAGCACGTCCATAAACAAATCTACAGATCTAAGTACTTCAGAGCAATTACGCACACATTTTCTTATAATGCTCAAACGCTGGGCACGGAAAAAATGGCAAACCACCAGAAATCCGAGTTGGAAATCACTATGGAACAACTTTAATACCAAACTGAAAAGCAGATTACGGAGACTGCAGATTCTGACATGGGAAGCCAAACTCAAATCACTTCAAAAACCAAACTAGGAATTCTGGGAATTGGCTCGCTCCTTCTCAAAACTTCACAATGCAATAGCAACTCACCCACTTCATGGACCAAATGGACTAGCCTTTACTCCTGATGACAAAGCACAAGTTTTCGCAGATCAACTTGAAAATCAATTCAATATCATTCCAGAACCATACAATGAGGATACAATACAACTTGTAAATAACCAAATTAATAATGCTCCACTAGACAATCCTTTTGATCCAGCTGATCTCTGTACTCCCAGAGAAGTACAAAAAATAATCAAAAGTCTCCGAGGACGCAGTGCCTCCGGACCTGACCAAATATCTCCTGCAGCATTAAAAAATGCTCCAAGAAAATTACTTGTCCAATTAGCACGCTTATTCAACGCCCTACTTTCACACAGTCATTTTCCAGACGAGTGGAAGCTTTCTAAGGTTATACTAATACCAAAAACTGGTAAAGATCATAAATTTCCAGTCAACCATCGACCAATAAGCCTACTCACCACAATAAGCAAAGTATATGAACGGATCATTCACAGGCGCTTGCAGACACACATTGATTCTCATGAAATTTACCTCATCAGTTTGGTTTTAGAAAAGGCTTTGATACCACAGCTCAATTAGTAAGAATAATAGAACATCTGACATTACAGTTTAATGCAAAGAATCATACTTTTGGTATATTCCTGAACTCTTCAAAAGCATTTGATAAAGTTTGGAACAATGGACTCATCTATAAGCTCATACAACAAAATTTCCCACATTATTTAATCAGACTTGTACAAACTTAACTTAACAACAGAAAATACTTTGTGCATCATCAGGGAGCAACATCAACATCCAGACAAATCCTTTCTGGTGTCCCTCAGGGTTCTGTTCTAGGGCCATTACATTTCAATCTTTATACAGCAGATATTCCAACCACACCTCAAATACAAACTGCCACTTTTGCTGATGATGTAGCAATATTTGCATCAGACAAACATCTACGTTATGCACAATTATTTGCTCAACTCCATTTACAACAGTTAGAAGAGTGGACCACTAAATGGAGAATAAAACTCAATCCTGATAAAACACACGTAGTGCCATTTACAAGACGAAGACTTCACGAAGCTCAACAGTTCACATTATTTGATAATAAATTAAACTATTCAAATTTCGCTAGATATTTGGGAGTTGATTTGGACAATAAACTCACCTTTCGTCAACATTTGCAAACGCTAGCTAAAACAGCCACAACGAGAGTAATAGCACTATATCCTTTGCTCCACAGTCCAGTTTTCTCACTCGAAACACGACTACATATCTATTTTATGATGGTTCGCTCGCTCCTTACCTATGCTGCACCAGCATGGAATCATGCTGCGCCAACATACCTACATCTTCTTCAAAGAGTTCAAAATCGGACTGCCCGCATCATTACTGGTCATTCGCGTGACACCAGAATCCAACAACTCCATGAAGATCTTGACTTACCATACCTATCTGAGTTCATCAATCAACAGTGTCTTTCTGGCATCGCATCCAAAATTCGCCGCATGGCTCCATAAACCAAATAGGAACAGCAAACCCACCAAGATTAACATACCGAATGCCGCATCCACCACCTAATTAATTCCTACAGAAACAACTCATATTGACTATTTAAGTTCACATACAGTAAAGCCTAAATTCCAATAATATGATTAAGTTACTTCAGCAACAGAAGACAATCCATCTCCCCTTCCCTTCTCCTCTCCCACCCCCTCCCCACTTCCTCAATTCTTCACACTATTATTATTTTATAATTTCCATTACAATTCATGATACATATAGGACTGCGAGAGTTGCGTCCTATTTTCAACAAACATACCTCATACAACGTTTAGACAAAGATCAACACCAATGGAAGGAATGGACAATTGTCCGAAACTTCAAAACCTGTAAATTATCATATACCTCGCTCGCTCGCTCATAAGGCCATCCATGACTTGTATAAGTTTTTTTTTTTACCCTATTACTTTTCTCGCGCTTGCCTTTTGTCTTTTTCGCCTTCTTTATCTCTTTTTCTACACAACCGATCCACTGTAAATATCTTGGAAAGATAGAAACCGGACGACATACGCCGCGACATAATCTATAGAATTAAAATCATGCGGAGAGCCTTGGTATCAAGGTGTTGACTCACACACTGGGGTGTTCCTTGGTGGGGACCGACTAACTTTGTTTTCTGAACTTTTTCCGAACTCGTAGTGCTATAGCGTTGGTAGGTTAAGGGATTTATCCCTCCACGTAGGGTGTTTCACCAGGGATTTTCTCTGGCCCTTGCCTTTAAAAACTGAAGTCTGCAGAATGTAAAAACATTACGTACCTTTTGCTACGAGCGAGTAACAATATTTAATCAACAATGAAACACACATTATTGAAATAAATATAAACCATGTGTAGCGTTTAAAAACCGTTAAATTAATAAGGTAAGATAGTACTGTATTTCTGAAATAGGGGAGACCAGGGTAATGGCGCCCCCATCTTAAGAGATTTTGATTTCCCCAGGTTATACAGAACTAATAATTCTTCCAAATAATATGTCAAACATTCTATTAACCATAATATATGAGTAAATTTTAGAAATGTGACAGGAAATAATGTAAATGTTTAAACATTCTTGATATTTTCCCGAAACCCTGGGATGTTGCCGCCATACATAAAGAATGTATCTAAATAACACAAGTTCAGGGTTACAAAACAAATATTGAAACTGACAAATGAGAAATATGGTTAATATGAATACCAACGCTTCGAGTAGAAATTTGTTAATATTTCAAGTTGAATCAAATGAAATTAAAAACTAACTATCAGCTTATCCCATAAGTAATGTAGTATTTTTGAACCGTGAGGAAAAGAACGATAACTTACCTGGAACCTTACCGTTAGTCAGAAAAATAGTCTCCATCGGACTGCACAACACTCTGCCACCTGTCAACCAGTTCTTGAATCCCCGCTGGAAGAAGTCACCGGTTTTGGCGATAAAGAACTGGGTCACTGTTCTTCGCACGCCATCCTCATTTTGCAGTGTTTTCCCTGAAATGTGGTTTTGCAGGTTGCGAAAAAGACAGTAGTCAATTGGTGCAAGATCTGGTGAAAACGCGGGGTGGGGGAGTTTCTCCCAGATACATTCCTCGATCTTAGCACAGATCTTTCTTACGAGATCCAGGCAGTCCATTACAAGTAAAGATTCTGCAATCGTGCAGTGCGAAAGAATAGATGTTTTCACCTTTTTCACAAATAAGTGTGGTAAGCATACTAAAAGGTTTATAAATAAACTGAAGGTCTCAATTTCAGAGGGACTAGTGTTGTAAATAGAAAAAGAAAACTTTCGCTTTTTTCTAAAATTTCCCTTTTTTATCAAGGCAACAATTTGTAACACTGCTAACGTTTCTTTAAGCAATAATTGCTTTTATATAGGTGATTAAGAAGAAATAGAACAAATTAAACCTTAGATTACTTTTTCCGAGTGGTGGGAATATGTGAGATATTCCGGGGACCCAGTTCTAAGTGTTGCGAACGTTTTAAGAAATCTTTAAAAAAATTATTCCATACCGTATCTGCCCCAAACTTAGCTTAAACATAATTCAACACCATCAAAGAAAGTTTTGGGTGTCCCTGACCTTAATCACTGGAGTTGTCAGCGTTGCCAGCCTAGTTTCAAATTTAACTTATGGAAATGCCTTTATTAATACAAACATACTTGCGCATTGACTTATACTAAATTTGACATACATGTTCATTAGTTACTGGGACAGGTCATACAGGCACACCAGACACTAGTTTGCCAGGGTTGCCAGACGTTTTTTTAAAATCTAGATTTCATATTTGTTACCGTTGGTCGTATCCGCATTGATTTACACAAAATTTGATATGTGCATTACGTACTAGGACAGTTCATGTGAGTACTTCCGGCGCCGCAGTTTTCAGTGTTGTCAACCGATTTCAGAAAATAAAATTTTTACTTGGGTCCATACTGTTGAACATATTAGGACCAAATTTATATTTACGTACTGGGACGCGTCATAGAGGTACTTCAAGTCCCACAGTTGACAGTGTTGCCAATCAATTTTAAAAATTAAATATTTACTACTTCTATTCAGTTCGAGGTATCCGCACGAAGCCTTGAGTATACATATTCAACACAATCGAGACATACTGTGGTTGTTCTCTGTGCCCAATCACCCAGTTGTCAGCGTTGCTACCCTATTTAAAAAACCATTTTTATTTTCGAATGGCTCCCAAACTATTATTTGCGGATAGCTATTCCTATACTTTCAAAAAAGCGCAGAGGGAACCGCGGGACTTGGCTTAGGCTACGTTATGATATGCTTTGAAATCATACTTCTCAGAGTCCTATTGCAACAGACTCATTAGAATTAATCTGTATGTGGTTGCTTGTTTACAAGAGTATTCATTATACATTTATACAACTCTTTTGAAATATACATACAACATAAAAATATTTTTCGTTACACTGCCTCTGTCTTTAGATATGTTTACACTATGGGGTGAGGTTTGGAGCCCAGAGCATGAGAGAGCAATGCCACCGAGTTAGTGAAACACAATATACCAGTAAACGCAAATACGTATCCCTGTCCTTGAATAGAACGGAGCCCTGCGGGACACCAGAGAGGATATTCCTGTGATCTGACATTGCACCGTGATGATATACAAAGTATTTTCGATTGCTGAGATAAGTAGTTATGAGTCTAATTAGGTAATGTGGAAACTTTTGCTGCATTAATTTGTATATTAAGCCTTTGTGCCAAACTTTGCCAAATGCTTTTGATGAGTCCAAAAAGATTCCAAATGTATATTTTTGGCATTAAACTGTAATGTCAGATATTCTATTATTCTTACAAGTTGAGCAGTGGTGTCAAATCCTTTTCTAAAGCCAAACTGGTGAGGCGGATAGAGATTACGCGAGTCTATGTAAGTCTGCATACGGCGATGGATGATGCGTTCAAATACTTTGCTAAGTGTTGAAATTAAGCTGATTGGTCTATGATTTATTGGAAATTTGTGGTCCTTACCAGGTTTTGGTATCAGAATGACTTTCGCTAGTTTCCATTCATCTGGAAAATGACTGTGAAGGAGTAGTGCATTAAATAGTCGTGTTAACTGTACCAGTAATTTTCTGGGTCCATTCTTTAATGCAGTAGATGATATTTGATCTGGGCCAGAAGCACTGCGACCTCGGAGACTCGTGTGCAGATATTTACAGGATCAAATGGTGTGTCAAGTTTGGTTTGAGGTATTTGATTATTTGCCAGTCGTATTGTTTCATTATTGTATGGTTCTGGATTTAGGTTGAATTGTGTTTCAAGTTGATCTGCGAATACATGTGCTTTATCTGCTGGAGTGAAGACAAGTCCGGTAGGTCCATGGAGTGGATGAGTAGTTACTGCGTTACGTGGTTTTGAGAATGAGCTAACTAACTACCAGAATTCGTAATTTGTTTTTTGAAGTGTTCTAATTTTGGTTTCCCAGGTCTGTATCTGCAGTCTGCGTAATCTCTTTTTCACTTGATTGTTAAAGGAGTTCCATATAATGTTTTCCATCGTGGATCCCTGGTAGTTTGCCACTTTTTTCTCGTCCAGCGTTTGAGTAAGATAAGTACATGTGTTCGTAACTGTTCAGGAGTGCATTGATCATTAGAGTGACCACCGAGCGTGGCTTTTAAAAGTATCCTGCTCGCTTTCCAATCGGGAGGGTACGATTTACAAATCCCTGAACTGGTAATAATGCATGAACTTTTATGTTCATTCCTTATGGCATACCAGAAGAATACCAGGATGATATGTACATTAGCATGGAATTAAGTTTCGAGTTGGTATTTCGTCATTAATTTTCTACGACTAAAGTGAACGAGGGACTTAGGCCATAAGATACCAATACATGTTCTTAAAACCAGCTGTGGCAATCGAAACTGAATTAACAGTTTCGTCCTCAAGCAAGGTCGAAATGAAATAGAAGGAGAATTTCGTCCTCCGGAAGACTAAGGGTGAAATAACTTTCGTGATCGGGAAAGCTAAGGACGAAAAAATTTCGTGCTCGGAAAGAAAGAAAAAATAATTTTGCGAAATAATACATTCAGGACAAAATTAAAAGATAAATAAAATACCATACCCTCCCCCCACCCCCAAAAAAATAAGTTTAAAAGATGAAACAAATCTGTGCCTTTGAGGAGCTCAGTTCATAGATTTCTTGATTAGAGAAAGCTCTTTCACATTTTTTGCGACATCAATTGCCAATTCTGCTACAAAACAAAGAATGATATACTTGTGTATACCTCCATGAAAAACATGGTCAAATGTACAAAACTATTGTACTTAGGTCCAGTTTGGCAAGAAAGCGACATAATGCAGGTTACCTCCGAGGTACAGAAATAATACCTGTATTAAAAGATAAAACAATACTACTAATACATAATTTCGTCCCTGGAGGACTGAACTTTAAGAAGAGAAAATATAGTCCACTTGTGAAAGAGGAAAATAAAATACAATTGAAGGGGTCAATGCAAAAAGGTGCTTTCTCTAAAAATGGCCTTTTAAGATTTTTATATTTTATTGCAGTAAACAAAAGCTCTTTCGAATGATGCAGAAAGGCACTTTCTCCTCCGTCCCAATAAGGAACTACACGAGAGTTCTTTTTCGGAATCATAAACCGCTTTGGTTGACTTGATGCAAGAAGAAACTTTCTCCAGGAGGAAAGTCATCCACTTTATAGTGGACGTATTCCCATTAAAAATGCTAAGTTTAATGACATCAACAAGTTATCCGAGTTGTATGTTCCACCTGTTTTCAGACAGATGTTTTATGATAACATCATGGAAGCAAGTGCTGAAAGTCCATGAATAACGTAAGTGAGCTTTCAGATTATGCGTGAATGTTTTGTGTTTCTGAGTACAATAAAACAAGTGTATCCGTAGAAAACTGTTTTTTCTTGAAAATAAACCTATTTTTGTAGTAAAATATTTCAAACACGTAGAAAACAAGTTTAAAATTTTGTTGCAAAAAAGGACTTTCCCTAAAGAAAAAGGAACTACCACTTAAGTTAATCATGAAATAATGCATTGGAAATATTAACAGGCTGAGCACCTACCACCTGCCAAATATTATTTTTTATCATGGAACCTGAAATTTTAAAACCGTTTTTTTTTCCTTCCCCGGAAAATGAACAAAATGGAGAAAGTCCCTTTTTGCACTGACCGCTTCAATTTATAATTCCTAAGAAACCGAATTCTACAGGACGATAAAACTGTTGAGGAATTTAAAACATGAACATAGTTTCATAGCTGATACTGTAGGCGAAATTGAGAATAAATATTTTCGCTCTATGTCTGAAATTAAAAAAAGAATTGTGAAATCCAATATGGCGAAAGCCTGAAACTTTATAATTAAAAAAAAAAATACCCGAATTTCCAGGAATTTCACATCCGGAGGTTACAAAGGACAATAAATTGATCTGAAATCATAAATATTGAATTTTTACATCTAAGGTAGTGCAGGCCGAAAGGCCATAATTAAAAAAAAATCGTTAAATTTCATATCTGAGAATTTTCCAAGGACGCGGAATTCTGTTCTGAAATCAAAACATGAATTGTTTAATCTAATATGGCAGCATCCCTGAACTTCGTAATTCAAAAATTATAATCTGAATTTTGTATACTATCATACACATTGAGTTAGATTTTGAAGGCAATATTTTTTATTTCAGAAATCTAATATAGCGATATCCGAAAAAATATCCAATGTTCGTAAGATTTCACATTCAACAGTTTTTAGCATAAAAGCATGAATCTCGAATCCATGTAAAAAAAAGCAAAAAAAGAATGTATTAGCTTCATAACAATTTTTCTTAACTTAAAAGAACTGCGTTATTTGAAAATAAAAAATGCAGAGTATTGTCGAGTTGCTGAATGAAAGCAGTGTTCGTTGTAAGAGCACGGTTTAAAAGTAACGAAGGTATTGTGTTATCTCCATTGTCTTTGATACATTCCATTAAAAATTTATCAACCAAAAAACTAACGGATATTACATAAAACTTTGGAAGCAATTCATTCATTTCTTTTTTGAAATACTTACGGTGGAAAGTACTACAGGTCCAGAGATTGCTTCATAGTTTGGCACATGCTCTTAAATTTTGAATAAACGTTTTAACTAATACTGGCAGCGCCTACCTGCAAAGAAAAAGAGGAAATACACATTATTAAGTAATGAAGAACTAACAAATTGAATTCAATACAAAATTTATAGATTAACCTTACATTTGACAAGTCTCATGAACGTCAATAAACGCACAGCAGCTGTATTATTTAACGCAAGCACTTTAGTCAGTCTCCATAAATGCTTCTGTATAGCTGGATATCAAGGAATCAGCTACAATAAGCTGGTGGTTCCTAATATTACTATATTACGTGTGTGTGAACAATGTTTTCGGAGGGAGGGGGGATTTTTAATAATTTGAAATTATTACATGGACTTACGTCCATTGTCTATTGGGAATCTGCAATATCTAACCTCTAGCCTCACCCCCACTTCCATAGATTTTTTTAATTGAAGAAAAACAAAGGTCATTATTATAATTTCGTAAAGTGAGCAAGATAGTACTTTGAATTATGTGATATGAAGTGATAAGAGCTGCTCGTCCTATGACGTTTATAATTTGAGGGCAGTCAGATATCTCAACTAAAAGTAGTAGTAGTTATTGTTGTTGTTGCTGTATTATTATCATTATCATTATTATTATTATGTTCAAGATGGCGGACAAAGATGATACGTTTGATTGTGATCTCTCCAATTTAGCCTTATTTTTAAATGTTATTGCCCTGTGTAGTGTTCTTTTTTGGATACCAGTTATTGACTATTGTGAGATGAGTTTAAGTGACGCACAAAATAGTGGATAGATGTGGTTGTTCAGTTTTAGAAGATACAATTTTCCAGCGACAAGCTGTACAACTCATGTGCTCTTCAAGTGTGATGCTGGCTCCCAGCTTCTTTGTCCACGGGGTAAGCCCAGTTACGGCGCAATGTCTCCAACTATTAAGATCTTGCTTTATATTGTGAGCAGTGTCCTCCTCTCTGGTAACGTGTCTCTCAATCCCGGCCCTCCCCTCACTTCGTGTAGTAGTAAGCCCGTGTGTGATAGTGATATTTTCAAAATTTATTCTCAGAATGTGCAAAGTCTTAGTAATAAACTATCAATTGCGGATATGTTTAATAGTGAATTATCAATTTACGGTGTCTTGGGATTTTCTGAGGTGTGGACTATTGACAGTTTTTCAAATAGTGAGATTATGCTTAAAAACTACCAGGTTTACAGAAGGGACCGTGGCGTAGGGGAGGTGGTGTCATGCTACTAGTACATGATCGTTGGCCTTCTGTCAGATGCTATGATTTAGAAAGAAACTGTGAGCTATCATGGGTAGAGATACAAGGTGAACATTCATAATTATTAATAGGCTATTACTACATAAACCCCAGCAAAAATATAAAATCTAGATATTTTATTCGAGTCTGTCCTCGCTGCAATCAAAGAACGTGATACATGCATCATTGGAGACTTTAACGTGCACATCAACTCGGATTCAAACATTAGTGGTGTATTAACTGATCAACCTGACAGATGGTTCTTCGAACATTTCATAGAAGGTCTGGGTTTGTTCCAACATATGTTTCCAACTAGGGCTAATTCCGTTTTAGATTTAGTTCTTTCCACCCTCGAAAAAGTGATGGTCATACCAGGCAGAAATGTTTTTGACACACTGGGCCACCTGTCCGTTAACATTGAACTGCGGTTTCCATCTCCTCACCGCTGGCGCTCTTCAATTCAACGAACTATGCCCCTGTGGAACAAAACGAATTGGGGCTTAGTTGCAACTGCAATAAAAACAATACCGTGGGAAATTTTAAAAGCAGGACACGTGGAAGATGCCTTGGATTTCTTTTATGCATGTTTGGACGCTGTTATAAAAGACTATGTTTCAGTCAGAAAAGCAGAAACCAGAAAGTTTCCGATGTGGTACAGTCAGGAGACAAAACTTGCAGTCAAGAACAAGAAGTGTGCAGGGTCGCTCTGGAAACAGTATCCCAATAATCAAACTCACAATGTTTTCATTCAACAACGCAAATTATGTAAAGCTCTCCTCCGTAGAGATTATGATAATTATATTGAATCTGTTTCATCGCAAGCAGTAACTAATTCTAAACACTTTTAGCCTCTTATAAACTGTAGGCGACAAAACCCAGGTCTAATTTCATACAGTGCTTCATTCAACGAAAGGGTTGATTTATTGAATGACTGCTTCTACGACAATTTTAATGCTTGTTCAGATCCTCGATTTTTTCTTGATGTAAAGTATAAATTCCCCATTGCCTAGCAGATATAAACACAACCCCTGAGGAAGTGTATCACCTTTTAACCTTTCTAAAATCATCTAGGACCTCTGGTCCTGACAAAATAAATTCCATATTTCTGATTAAACTAGCCCAACCATTATCTGCACCTCTCACCATTCTTTTCAATAGGCGCTTCTCGGAGAGTTATTTCCAGGACTCTTGGAAACAAGCAAACATTACTCCGGTTTACAAAAAGATGAAAAGTCCTGAGTTAATTCATATAGACCTATATCCTTCCTTTCTGCCCTCGGTTTAATTTGTGAAAAAATTATCACATATAGGATTTAAAATCATGTCCTCCCATTTCTTTCTCCCTCCCAGCCTGGCTTTGTACCAATGGATCATGTAAAACCAACTTAGCTGTCTTACTGTCTTGCGACACGGATGCCCTAGCAAATAGACAAGAACTTGACGTCATATACCTAGACTTCTCCAAAGCATTCGAAACCGTCAATCACAAACTTCTTATACACATGCTTGCCTTCAAATTTAGTATTCACGAACCCCTGCTTCAGCTTCTAACTTCATATTTGACTGGCAGAGAACAACGTGTCATCTTCCCTGGTAGCACATCCAAGTGACTCCCCATGCTTTCTGGTGTCCCTCAAGGAAGCTCCTTAGGGCCAGTTTTATTCTCCCAATTCATTGATGACTTATGTGAACAGATATATAATTCTTGCATTGTACTTCTCGACGCTGAGGAACGCAAAATTTTTAAGACCATTAACTCTACGGAAGATACTTTCTTCCTTCAAGTCGCTATAGACTCTATTGAAATATGGTGCAAAAATTGGTTACTGAAAGTCAATCCTTGCAAAACTGCTGCAATGCGTTTCTCACTCAAAAACCATAACACAAAATGTACGTACACATTAGCCTCATCTAATATACCATGGATAGACCATTTCAAGGACCTTGGTATCATATTTCATGAAAAGCTCAATTTCACTCCTTATATTGAATTTGTAACTTCTAAAGCACTCAAACTTCTTGGACTTCTATATAGGTTTCCCGATATTAAAGATTTCAGAGTTTTTCGGTCATATTTTCTCACTTATGTACTTTCTACTATTGAATACTGTTCATCTATCTGGTCTATGACTTGTGAAACCAACTTATCTAAATTGCACAAAGTCCAGAATTTCTTTATTCGCATTGTACAACACAGGGTACAACCTCCAACACAAATCTAACTTAGACTTTTTTTAAATTCTCTTGAGTTAAAAAACATAGACACTCGAAGGACACCTAATGACTTAAAATTTCTTTATATGCAAGGCGCACTGAGGATCAACAACCTTCTTCCACTTTTTAACCTAAGAGTACCCAGACAAAATGCTCGTTCCCAACATCATCTCCACCTATCAAAACCGAGATTGTGTTTGGTCCAACGATCTCTTGTATACAGATTATGACGTTTTCACAATACTCTTCCGTTGCCACCAGACTTCTCTCTCATTGACAGTAAAAGTAATTTCTAAAGGATTGTTATATGAACCTGATATGAAAAAAACTGATCTTATTTCTTATTGTATAATTATTTGTTGTTATTATTATTTTTATTGTTATATCACATTGTGACAAGAACGTTGTATCAGTGATAATTTCTAATAAATAAATTTAAAAAAATGTTTGGTTGTAAATTTAGTAGTAGTAGTAGAAGTCTTAGCAGTAATAGAAGCAGTATTAATAGTCCAACTGTTAATGTCAACAATATATTTTATTCACCCCGCAGCAACGGGCGGGAAAATCAGCTAGTGTTCGATATTTATGCAATCCGTATGTGTGAGCTGTTGAGCAAATAAATTTCTTTGTAATAGATCTTCATTTATATTACTGTAATCAATCACGAAGCGTAGTGAACATTACTAGTACTATTAAAAATTAAATAATATGGATTATGTAAACATATTTTAATACATATATTATATCTTAGTTACTAACACTAAATCATTTCGATTTCTTTCGGGGAACCGGTCTCCAAATTCTGTCGACTGTATTTGTAATTGGAAGGAAACAATTAACCAAATGGAAAATGTACCTTTTATATCGAAAACAGTAATTCAATATTGGAGAATTTCTGCAAGATTAGCAGATAAACTAGAACAAAACCAAAATAAACGTAAACGTAACATTTTGAACTTTTTATTGACAAAGTTTCAAAATATAACCTACATACATACTTTAATCCCAAATGGATGTTTCAAAAGTTATACAACTCGTTGTGTCATGGTACGTAGCTATTAAACTATAACACATAGATACACCGTTCTCTTGCTAAAATATAAAGGTTTGAAAACAATAATAGAACGCATCATCATCCACCATCAAGGTTGTTTATTAAATATTCTGCCAGAGTCGAATTTTCTTTTCAAACTAGAAATATTCCTCCTGCACCAACCCCACATATAATATAATTCATTGCAAATTATCTTGGTACTACTGCGACCGTGTCCGTATATTTGCTTACCGAACATAAGGAAGGAAGTCATTACCTAAAAGCAAACAAGCTTTGTGTTCTGGAGGGGCATTACTGGGGTAGTCTGAAAATGTAGGATTTTACAAAGGTACATTTCGCATATAAAACTGAGACTCTGAAGACTGAACGCCGTGAAGTCAGGCCACTGAAATTACTTTTTCTTATCGTAAAATTGTGTCTTGTAAAGCGACCCCTCTCTCTCCTTTTCTCCGTCTCTTACACATATAAATTAGCAAATAACGTTTTCACATTGTTCTAACTATGTATGAAGTCTCATACGAGGGAAACACCCGATGATGAAAAATATAAACAAAAGTAACACAAGAATGTCAAGATATGTAAGAAGGCACGTTAATACCTCTGCTTCTTCTACACAAAGTTTCACTCTCATTCATTCACTGATCTAAACGGAGCACCAGTTTTTGTACCCCATGCTGAAGAAAGTTCCCGCCAATATGATAGGCCTTATCATGGACATGAGTTCGTTCTTCTCGAAAACTTTTCTGTACAGAACAGACTCTCATGAACTCATTTCCCTATACAACACACACACTTCTCAATGAGTTTCGGTAGCATTCAATCCATCACCTTGAAGGAATTAAATGAGAGACCGAACTTCGCACTTGAGGAATTCTCGATCTCACTGGCCATTGTAACAACTCTCCCCTGGCAGTCACTCCTGCCACTATAAGCCGCCAGTTATTTCCGGTTTGAGAAATATATTCTCTCACTGAAAACACCCAGCAACCCACTATAACAAGAGTAACCGACAAAAGGAGCTGAAACAGGGGAGGATCCTCGATGGGACCCCATAATTAAAGCCTTTACTGTAGGTTAGGTAAGAAAGTTGTATAGTAAGTTCAGAAACAAATCTAGAAATCCTTTTTCATAAAACGTATAACGAGAACTATTATCTTCTCAAATTCACAGCAAATTACAATCTCAGTACAAATGTGACGTATCGCTCTATAGGTCATAATCATATACAACGAATCGATTGAACAAATCCTAGAAATCATGACATATTCCAATATACTCAATAAATACACTATGATATGAATATATAATTAATACATAAATAATTACACTCAAACTCCCGATAAATAGTATATCCAACTTTTTCACTCAAATTATGACTTGGATTCCTATCTTCCCCTCTTGTGGTTTTCACAATTTCACGCAACAAATCCACGATCCGGAAATAGGAATCTACTATTAAATCGCTCAAGAAAACATTTACCAAATATGGAAACAATCGCACGAATATACTAGGAGATACGAGGTAGTGGTCACGAACCCTACTGCCGGCTATCAAGCCGAACACGTGGTTACGAAGAAAGGTGAAAATTGGAATATTCAAGTAATTCCGTCTGATATCAACGTAAGATAGATCAAGAAGATAATTGCAAAACTTTAACAACAATATTATCGCGACATACAATACGATGACAATAGATTCATACGATACCAAATTCTCGACGTTACGAATGAATCTATACTCAAGTTCATCCAAACACGATTTCCTTAACACCAATTGAAGCAATACATTTCCCGACGAATATTTACTACATGTAAAACATACTTCATTCAAATTAACTATCTCACTCATACACGAAGAAGTCACATAATCCGACGAAATTGAAACTGGTGAAAATTCACACTTACCAAAATATACGCGAAATTGAAGATTCTCAGGAATAATTAACAACGAATACGAACTGAAAATACGACGATCTAGAAATTCCACAAGGATGGCAATCAGGAATCCATAAATACTTGTAGACTTCATAAATGTAGATACGCTGTACTCTATTACGTAATCAGTATCTAATTTCTATCTCAATATCGAACACACCAATTATCTAGTTGTTTCCCCTGATGGTTTCACAAGCAATTATGAGGACTCGTGGTCACTCATGTCGACATGTACAAATTGCTAGTTACATTTTTTGCCGTTAGGCGGCTCTGTCATACATCAGTGTTTCAACTCAGGTTTCATACATCTTCACAAAATATAAATCAAAAATCACTAAAACAATAATAAAAATAACTAGAACACTTTCTGGAGCAATAAAGGGTAGCGTAACTACAAAATGTTCGCTACACCATGTTGAATGTTTAAGAACTGAACTTCATCGCAAAGTGTGTGCGTTATGTACGAAAATGAGTTAATGAGAGCTGATTCTGTACAGTCACTAGAGTCTGTTCTGTACAGAAAAGGTCTCGAAAGTTATGAGATGAACGAACTCCAAGATGAAACTTACTACACTGGCGGGGCCTTTCTTCAGGAGCGGGCACAAAAAATGGTGCTCCGTTTAAACCAGTGAATGGATGAGAATGAAACTTCGTGGAGAAGTAGCAGAGGTATGAGCGTAACTTTTGTACATCTTGGCATTCTTGTGTTACTCTTTTTATCTCTTTCCATCTCACCAGAGGTTGAAAAAATACCTATCGTGGATTAAATCAGAAAAAAATCGGATGAAACAGCGTGCTAAAAGATGATGCAGAGAGAAACCTAAAACAAACAGAAACTGAGGGTGACGAATATCAGTAATCAAGATGTGGAAAACCAATATTACATAGAGAAAAGGGAGAGGATATGAGAGAAAGAGAGAGAGAGAGAGAGAAGTAGAAATATAATAATAATATATAATAATAATAATAATAATAATAATAATAATAATAATAATAATAATAA
>JAGDQP010000848.1:101914-114168 GCA_022664845.1 Lepisma saccharinum
TTCGGTGTCCCAGGGCGACATCGCTTTTCTCTTGTGTTAAATCGACTCAACAAACGGTGTTGATCTTGGTAAGGACTTTGAATTTGAATTTTATTTATGGCTTTCTTGCATGTAAGGCTCAGGCCGGGATAGAGGAAAGGAAAGGGTGCAGGAAATGTCGACCAGGGCCAAAGTTGAAGGTACCATCACGGTACTTGTCTGGTGTGGCTGAGGAAAAACCTCTGTCAGGATAGCTGTTGCGTGTTGTTGAGTGAAGTAGAGTGAAGAACCGCAATATAATATGCCGGGCATTAGAATAGGCTGCATGTTTTGTAGGTAATTGTGGCAGTCCCAGGTAATCGCTCCGCGCAATTTCATTAAACAAAACAATTTTTCATTAACAACATCAGAAGAAAAATGTAACATCAAAGAGTTGGGAAGTTCTCTTCCTGTTCTCGAGATAAAACAAAAGCAAACGAGTTGATGTAAAGATTTTTTTAGAATTTTTAAGGTTCAAATTTACAACGTAAATAGATTTAACAATTTTCTACCATGAAGGAAAGACGGCTGATTTCCTGTACAAAGAAACTCCTTCTGTTAGAAGACTAGGAGAAGCTTCTACGTCGTTCTAACTAAGCGGCATGACTGTAAAATATCTATCTATTTATCTATCTATCTATCTATCTATCTATCTATCTATCTATATATATATATATATATATATATGCAAACTAATATCTTAGATAATGCATAAAGATTCTCTAACACAATTAAAGACCTGAATCGCATATTATCCCAAGTGGATCTAAGCAGCTTTTAAGTGAAACTAAAAAAAATGCATACTCACGTGTTTCTGGATTAATAAAGAACTTAGTAATTCGTCAGGCCAGCAAACATTCCATTCAAAGATACACAGGAGCTTGGATGTACGTGGGATGTTTTGCAGTTTAGGTCTTCAATTGCAACTGTTTTTAGTTAGTTCTGTTAAAATTGTCAAAGCATTCTAATGATTTTTTACTTTAGAAGTACTGTATGTACATTTAAAATTAGTGAACCGCCAGTTTTTGGAGGCACGAGCCGCCACTGCTAGACGATGTAAAATATCCAATAACGCGACGTACTGTGATTTGAAATTTTTAAACTTTATACCTAGCTGGCAACACTGACAAACCGGTGACATCGTGTGTTCACTCCTGATATACACCATGTTACTAGAAACAAATTTCCTTGAAGCGGAATTTCATCCAATTACTCGTTTCTGACTTATTGAGAATTATTCATTTCCTCCCATTACTAGGCGTCGATTTTGGACTCAAAGTTGGAAACGCTGTATCTCCAAAGCTAAGAAAATTTCACCCATGTTCAAAGGACCTTTTTGACGCCAGAAATCACATCTCGAAAGTTCTGTCCTTAATTTTGAAATACTGTGAATATATCCTTTATTTAACTGCTGTGAATTTCGAGGTTTCGCCCCCCTTGTCCATCACACCTTAAATTTTGACATTCTCCATATCTCACCATCCTCTATCAGATGCACTATGTTTGATTAGGAACTCAGCGACAACATATCGTGACCCTCCCTTGTCAGTATGGTATTTTATGTAAAGTCAAGTACAAACTTCATTGTAAAAGTACAAATAAGTTCTTACATTAATTTTCGGCGATTCTTACATTAACTTCTTAGTTAGATATCTACAGACCAGAGCTGAAACGGATCACAGAATCACCGAGAGAAGTTTCGGACTGGGTCACCGGGTCTATGCTTGGAACACGGCCTGATCTGGTGACCCGGAGTTTTAAATTCTTTTCTTCTTATCTTGTGTTTAAACAATTGTTATATCAGGAGTGAACGGTAACGGGGCTGTTATCTTTCAGAACACGACGACGCTGATTTCCTAACAATAATAATATCATAAAAAACATCCCGCTGGGATTCATTGAATGGAGTAGCTCGGAGACCACTTTATCAAGAGTTGTAGGTTCCGTCCTTAGAAGCTTACACCAGCTCATTTAGGGCGTTAATAATTCACTCATGTGGAAATACCAATATATTTCCGGAGGTGTGTAACCTCCCCCCCCCCCCCCCATCCCTGAGCAAAAGCTATTCTGACAGATTTTTATGTCTAAAATATTAAATAGAATTTCGAATTTGAATTTACTTTTAAGACCTTTAGGCAACTTTGGTTCAGGCATGATGTGATGAATTGGTGGAACGAAGATAGTGAGAGAAAATGTGAGACACCTAGGAAGCCCACGCACACGGTGTTTATCCATCACAAAGTTCACATGACATGAGCAGGGATCGAACCGACGGCCCCTAGTACCAGAGGTGAAGTATTAAATAGGACATAAACATTAACATTTTTTTAAAATTCGAAAATGAAGTCCCCGTATCTAATATTAATGAAAATGATTCACCGGTTCAAGATTAGGTCACAGGGTCAAAATTCAGTCATAAGGTCGCCGGATCAGTCAATTTGATCATTTCGGTTAACACTGGGTCATTCGGGTGAAGACCCGGTCACGAAAATTGACTCGACTTTAACCCTACTACAGACAGAGAGTAGATTATCGGGAATTGGATTACTGAAGGAAAACTGTTCCCACTAGAGAAAGATGTGAATTCTTAAGAAGAGGTGAATGATCTGATGTCATTTGATCACAATTGCATCTTTTGATGCAGTAAAATTAAGCTGAAGTACGCGTAAAATGTTAGATGCAATTAGGAATTTTGAAGACACGTCTTGCCATAAAATAAAAAGTGTGTAAAACTCATGGGGAGTGCAGAAATATAAACTTCCCACTTCTTAATATAATATGAGCAATATTTCTGTTTTACTGTCTTCTGGCTTTCATTGCAAAATGTGATCAATTTATTGGAATATATATGTCTCGTGAAACGTGCTGCGATAAGACAGCAAGTATCCTTAAAGAATTAAAGGATCATCAAATAACAACATTAGCAGTTTGTAAAGGACTTACATTGATATCACACCATGTTGCAACATCACTTTTATTTTGAGGATAATAAATGTAAAATTCTCACTATATTAGCCAAAGCTAAAATAGCTAAATAAAACTTTGTTATACAAGAGTATTGTTTCATGGAAATAAACACATAATTATTCCCAAACTCACACACGTGATTTGTCTCGAACGATGGTTATCGTTCCAATTAAACCTTTGGCATTGGTCTTATGTTCTGTTCAGTGTCTAATTCCGATTCGCTTCCGAAAATTAATGCGTGAGAGGTATTCATGAGGGTGAAAGGGAAGAAAATACGCATTTCCAATCTAAACGATCAAGGTTTATCTAGATCAGAGCTCCTTAACCTGAAGATCGCAGATGTTGGCAGAGGAGAGCTTCAAGTTAGAAATATGTAGCGGAAGTCGCGTCGCTACTGGCTTATTACGTAACACGTGAACTGCAAATACAACTTCGAAACCACATTTGCAAGGTCGACTCGGTTTACCGATCAAGGTGGTCGAGCTGACTAGTGAGGTAGTCCCTCAACCCCAAGACTGTAGGTTCGAATCCCGTCTCGGGTATGGATGTTTGTTTGTGTTGTGATATAAGTGTGATTTTAACTTAGATTTAAGAGAGAATAAGTTCCACAAGTTGAAAGAGGTAAAACAAGTTCAATAAATCGCCCGCTTAGTGCCAACCAAGGTTTTTTTTTTTTGTAAGTTTCATGGTGGTTAAGGCGTCGACTTCTTGAACCAAAGATCTCGGGTTCGAGTCCCGGCAGGGGTAACACTTTTTCTTTTCTTTTTAAAAATATTTTCATATGTTTCTATTTATTATTAATAATTGCTTTCTTGCATTTTTCGTACATTATCTTAAATTAGTGACCATGGGAAAGTGGAGGTTAGGTAAGGTTAGGTGCAGTCATGTATCTCTACACTTTTTGTTCTCATATACGTCACAGTTCTTGACGCAACTTCCGTTTCATATTTCTAGCTTAAACGCCTCGTTGTTGGCAGGGCTACGCCTAGCGAAGTGAAGAAATAAGCTACTTCTCACGTAGTTCTACATCAACAGTTGTGTAGTCCTTAGAGAGTGTATACATATATATACACGAAGGAAAAGCAAAAACTAAGGTGAATATTGAATTTATTCCAAACGTGAAGGTATGCAAATATAAAAGTGCAGTATCTTATGCACATGGCATTGCACTAAAATTCCACGTAGTCGCCACTGCGGTAAAAACGTGCATTCCAACGGAAGACTAAATCGTCCATGCCGGTCGATTCACATTATATATTGGGTTGGTGGGAATGAAATGTTCGCCCGAGGTGCGCGAGGTCCAAAGGCAAAAATAAATAAATAAAATTTAATTTAAAAAAAGGAAAACTGCATTACCTGGTTAATAAAAGTAGTCGCTGTCTGCAGTTCCACACAGTTGCTATCGCTCAGCCAACGATTGGATTCAGTGGTGAAAGAAGTCTGGAGTCTTCGATGCGAAGAAATCCTCAACTGCCTGTTTCACCGCCCGATCATCAGGGAAGGTCTTCCTAACGAAGAAATGATCGGGATGTTGGGAGAGGTGGTAGTCAGCGGGAGAGAGGTAGCGGTGACAAAGGCTTTTATACTGAAACTTATGAAGAGCCAGAACAGTTTTTGCGCGACGTGTCGGCGGGTATTGTCATGTAACGTGAGGCTATCATGTGTGTTGACCATTGCTGGATGTTTGTGGACAAGTCTCCGGTGTATTTAATGGAGTTCAACACTGTAACGATCTGCAGTAATGGTTTCACCTCGCCTGAGGAAGACATGATGTATCACTTACCATAGACCACCATACCACCAGTAACACCTTTCGTGGGTGGAGAGTGTAACGGTATGCTATTCCGTTCCATAGCTTATTACATTCCATTCAGTTCTATCGTGATTTTTGTCGCTCATCTTAAAGAGTATTACTATTTTATCCTCCAAGTTGTTATTACTATCTTGACCTTCCTCTACCCGTTTTCAAGCAAAGGTGTGTTTTTCGTTGTTATTTTGTTACTCTACCCTGGCGCAGGAATTATTTCATCTCAAAGTATTTTCGATGTACTCTTGGATGCTACGAATCATCCCATTGATTGATCTGTGTCATCTCTTATTATTGGACTAAATAGGATGATATGTGGTGAGTTATTATTATTGGTAAAATTTTCCCGCCAGGATAGAGCCCTGTTCTTTAATAATTAAAAAGTTTTACAAAAATAGATATTAAGTTCTAAAAACCGTTTACTTTGCCTTTTGGTTCTTTCTCGTGAATGAGAAAATTGGAAGTATTCTTGACTGTCAGGAGGGCCAGGCAAGTCCGGAATTGACTTCCGGCGGATGTTTGGTTCTGGTAGCTGGAGGTGGGGTTTACCTCCAGCAGACGAATAGGAAGAAGATGTCCTATGAAAGCAGGCCCACTGGTTGTCAAAAATAAAATGTTAATTTCTATAGTAAAAGTGAAATAATTATATCAGTGGCCTGCAGGGTAAGAAGAGTATAGTTTGCGGTATTAATAAACCAACTTTTACATGTTAGCCGAAGAAAGTTTAGCTCTATGGTATTATTTCTAAAATGAGAAGCTAGGGCGCCGGACCTGAGTTACTATCGCTTTCTTGTCATTGTGCCATTGGGTGGCAAGGGACTGGAAATCATTCCTCCCCTTGTATCCGTTTTAAAACATCTTCTAATTCGTGTTTAGAATACTTAGTTGATTTTAATGTTTAATTTCTTTACTTCAATTTTAGTTCATTATGCTCACTAACGATATGCCAGGAGCATGTCTGGCTGTTGCACTCCGTGGTCGATGGGTTTTGCGTATTCCCGTTTCGACTGAAAGTTTAATCCGAAAATTTTAACAAACGCTATGTCAGCTTTCCTACCTAACAAAAATTATTGAATTAAAGGGCCAAAGTTTAATAAACGTCTGCGAGTATGATCTTATCTTTAAAAATGATAAGTGAACAGGAATTAAATTATAAACATTTGAAACGACATTTTTGTTTAAAAGATTTATGTCAGAGCTTATATTCAACGCGTTACTTTAAAATTGTTTCCGTACTATCAGAAACATATGAAAATGTTGTAATTTCAGTAGCTGATACTTACAAATGGACTGACAGCAGAAAATTTCAAACAATTTTTCCCTACGAAATTTGTATTGGTTTTGCTGGACGACTTTCTGTGTAACTAATAGCTGAATAGTGATTTGTTATGTGTTCGTATTCTTACAGATTAAAATGTACTTATTGTTTGGCACATGTTGCTCTGAATTTTTATTAAACGCAATTGTGTTCTTTATAAAAAAAATATTTCTACAAAAGGTATTCTTTCAGCTTTCATTTAAAAGCTTACCAGGTGCGTAAATATGAAACCGGAATTTATGTACAGAAAAGACACAGTGATTCGATGACAATGCTAAGAACTATTTTATTCGAAGTATTGGTCATCGCTAGCGATACATTTCTGCCATCGTTCCGGCAATGTGTGGATCCCAGACCAAACAAACTGTGCTTCTTGTGCTGCAAACCAGTCATCAAGCCATTTTCGTAAGATGCGAAGCGCTGGTCAGCAAGTGCGTGTCCCATGGATGCAAATAAGTGAAAATCGGAAGGCGCTAAGTCTGGTGAGTAAGCCGCATGAGGAAGGATTTCCCAGCCAAACGTCGTAATCGTTTTCTTTACCGGTTTTGCTGTGTGGGAGGGTGCATTATCGTGAAGCACAATCACTTTATGTTGTCTTTGATCATATTCTGGTCGTTTTTCACGCAAAGCTTGATGCAAATCGATCATTTATTGTTGGTAACGTTGGGTATTAACGATTTCACCAGGTTTCAGCAGTTCATAATAGATCACTCCCTTCTGATCCCACCAAACACAAAGCATTGTCTTCCGTCCATAGCGATTTGGTCTTGCAGTCGATGTCGCCGGTTCTCCTGGAGTTACCCATAATCTTTTATGCTTAGGATTCTCGAAATAGATTCACTTTTCGTCACCAGTCATAATTTGATGGAGAAATGGTTTCCTTTTGTACCTGGCGAGCAGAATTTCGCAAGTGGCTTTTCGGTTTTTCTGCTGTCGTTCAGTCAATGCATGTGGAACCCATTTCCCACCTTCTGAATCTTGCCCATGGCCTTTAAACGTATGGAAACTGCTTCTCGTGTCACATTTAATTGATCCGAGAGTTGTCGTTGCGTTTGAGCGTTATCCTCATCCAACAAAGCTTGCAATTTGCTGTCTGCAAACTTTTTCGGTGATCTTCCACGTTCTTCGTTTCTCACGTCAAAATCGCCACTTTTAAATTTTGTTAACCACACATAGCACTGTGACTTACCAAGAGCATGATCACCGTAAACTTCGACAAGCATGCGATGCGATTCTGCAGCAGTTTTCTTCAAATGGTAACAAAATATCAATGCTGTCCACACATCGTAGTTTGTAGGTACAAATTGCGCCATGTTCAACGCTATTAAACACTACACTATGACATTAAACTAGTCTGGTTGTGAGTTGCAAATCGTTATCAGCAGTAAAAATAAGCAAGTGGTGCCAAGGACGCAATTTTACGGTAACCACAGTGACAGCTAACGCCGTCTATGAACAAATTCCGATTTCATATTTACACACCTGGGAATATTTACAATGTTAAACTGAAACGTCGAAGTTGAGTACGTTGAATGAGGTAATAAATTTACAAGAACTTACGTTTATTTCAGTGCAAGGGTCAGTGTTTTATGAAGGTTAAGATTTTACATTGCTCAAATCTTCAAGCTAACGCCAATATATTAGATTTCAAATAGTTTTCCGTGTATTTTTCTTTCGTCTCCAGTCGGACTTAACCGTATCGTGTTCGAAATATTTTGTTGTCGTTTAAACTACAGTAAACCCTAAATGTCGTGAGACAAAATCGAAGTACTTCACCAGAAATCGGTTGGTATAGGTTTAGTATTTGGTTTTATGTTTTATTCGCTTGTTCGTTGCTCCGTGGTGGTGAGACTTAGAGCTCTGTTGAGCATTGTCTTTACTCATAGGGGTCGATACGGGATAGTTACCGACGTTGAGGTATTTCGTTTCACCAGAACATCTGATTTGTGTACTCAGGTACGTCCTGCAGTACACGTGTAGGGTGTTCATTGATCTGTTTCTTTCTGGTGAAGAATGGCGAATGTCAACGACGGGAAGTTCAGACTCTGGACTTTACTGTAGTTCGTGTCCGCTTTTTCTCGGTACGTGTGTTCCGTCTGTTTCTGCGTTTCGGTCCTCTTGCGCAGGTTCTGGAGTCGTTAAGTGTTGGTTTGTTTCTTTAGCAGCTTTGTGCTAGTCTAGAGTTTGGGGTAAGCTCTAGTTTACTGACTCAACCTCGAGTTCTGGTTTTTCTTGTGTTTTGCTGCTCGACCGAGTTTCTTACCTCAAGTTGGTTGCTCCGATGTTCTCATCTGGTAGGTTGGCGTGTGAGTTTCACACACACACCTTCTTTGTTTTCTCGCCTTTTGGGCTTTCATTTATTGTTTTCTCTCTTTCTTCTCGTGTCTTCAACAGAAGTTTGCGCTCTGTGGCTGCTGTTTCGTATCGCATGTTCACTTCTTTTCGCGCTGGCACTTTTTCATCTTCATCTCTCCGATGGGAGATTTTTCCACTGGTATCCTGTGTGATACAGTGAGTGCTGATTTGCTTCTTGAGTGGGTGTGCAGTGGGAAATGACCATGACTGGTGAATCTGTTTTAGCTGTGTCACCCAGTGTCTGTTTGGCTATTCAGGTTACAGTCCATGTGTCGTGTTCTGTAAACTCCTTACGAGTTCTCTCTCTGCCTTACTTTGTCCGACGATTTTAGATTGTGTTGTTTTACCCTTCTTTGGGGAAAACCTCCGTCCAGCTTTGTCTATTGTACTGTTTCGGTCCAGCGCCTGCAGTTCTCTCTCTTGTGTCGGGGAGGAGGTTTCAAGATGTGATTTAGGGCACCGTTGAACACGATCCAACCATTGTCCGGACCGTTTACGATTGTCATATCAGATAGATTTTTTATTTGAAGTGACAATCCGATGTAGGAAATCTTCCAGCTTATTCCTTACTCTCAGAGAGCTGCACATCTCCAGACGGCGATTCTTGTTGGCTGGTGTCAACACATGTGCCACCCATGAATAAAACTTTTGCACATTACCGATCACAAGAAGCCACCGACTGACAGTGGTATGGTGTATGCCTAGCTCGTCTGAAATTGCACGAACACTTTTCCGAGGTACCGCTTCCAAGGTGTTCCTGAGCAGCTCATCCGAACAAGATATAGATCGGTACACATGGGGCTCATTTTGCAATGTAGTGTCACCTGAACGAAATTTGACAAACCAACGGCGAATAGTGCGTTAATTCCTCATTCCTGTCCCAAATGCACTCTTAATGCTTCTCGCGGCTTGCTGTACAGAACGCACCAGCTCGATTTCATAAAGAAATATTACCCCCAATTATGTGTTCTCCATGTTGCACTTTCATACGACCCTGTTCAATAGCACACTGTCTTTTGGGTCTTGTACCACAGCCTGTTTGCTGGACGTATACAGAGTTTGTAACGTTCTAACGCGTAATCAGTCGTTCCCTGTGTTGTGTTGCTGAGGTGCGTTTCCCACCAGGCGCCAAAAAGATCATTTTATTCACACCAACCCAATATTCAACCTCATTCTATTCACAGCATATTCAATCCATTACTGTATGAGGCCTCTGCCGGAGGCAGGAGTCGGTCTGCTGCTCCCACGCTGACCAGAAGTATTGGAAGAGGAGAGTCGAAGCTCTCAACTCTGATCGCCACCGTCTTTATTCACAGCAGCTCCCACAGGACTTGGCAGACCCCACGATCATCAGTCAGCGCCGGTTACCACTAGACGAGCGGCGCGGTCACCAACTCTATAATAATAAATCAATAAATCACAGCCATATTCGATCCACTATTGGATAATGCCTCTCTCGGAGGAAGGTGTTGGTCTACTGCTTCCACGCTGACCAAACGGGTTGGGAGAGGAGAGCCTAAGCTCTCACTGTGATCGCCACTGTCTTTTATTCATATCAGCTTTCCAATTGTCCTCACAATACTGGGTCAACACCGAAATTTTGAACCCCCACCGGGAATCGAACCCGGGACCGCTCGCACTGAAGTCGAGCGCGCTACCGACTAGGCTACGTGATATATATATTACTTTAGAGATCCTCTATAAGAGATGCATAAAGTTTTTAGGGATTGTATCTTAGAGAAAGGGAACTCGCCGATTAGAAAGACAAATCTTTACTAATTTGAGTGGGGATGTAAACCAAGAACTAAGATAATGGATCATGAGCTTAAAATATAACAACAATATGTGTAGCCTATATTCTACTTACCACAATGAAGTTGCTAATAGCCAAGCCAAACCAGATGTCATAGTACCCAGAGTTGATCCTCAAGTTTCTAGGATGTGAAGAGACTTTGTAGAAATACTCAAAAAACAATCATGGCCAACACAGAGTTCAATAAGGCCATAAACGTACTTAAGTTCTAACATGAATTATTGACCAAGTCGAGAAGTTTTTACTACTAGATGTCTCGAATATCGAGACCAGTAACCGAATGTATCGTACCTCAGTTCTTACACTCTCTACTTCGACCCTCGCTGACGCCACTTACTTCCTCGTGGCTGTTTCCATATATCCGAAAGCTGCTGAGTTGCCTATAAGTCATTCACCACACACAAGAAAGTTTCCTTGTTGAGGCAAAGCAGCCAACTTGGAATTAAAACTATCTGGAAAATCTTATGATTTGCACATACTTTAGTGACGAAGTAAGGAGGCAATAACAGACAAGGAGTGATGAGTTGTAAGAAAGGTCTGGCTTGGCAGCGATATACCAATTTGAAATGAAATACTGCTATACAAAGATTCATATTGTCATTTCGAGTAAGGAGTCGCAAAATGCTAACTATAAACAGGAAAATTTCTTCGTGGTTCGCTCGCTTGAGAGCATGATAAAGTGTGCCGCAGGATATGAAATATTGAGAAATACTGAACTAGATATTTAAAGGCAATTATGTAACTTTTAGTAACATTTCACTACTGTCTTATGCTGTGGCAATATTTTTTTATTTTTGTATGTAGTTTCTGAACTGATATATGCTATGTATTGTTTTTTTTTATGAAAATCAATGACGGACAAAGAAAACATCTTTTCACAGGACAATTTGTGGTTATTTGATTCAACAAGCTTGAACCGGATGTGGGGTAATTGACTTTATTAGTGTCGTTCACTGTACTGTATAATCTTTCACGAATCAAAAACGTTATTTTATTATGATTTATTACGTTTTTAACGGGAAAGTATTGAATCTAACAGTAAGAAACTGTAATATACAGGGAAGAAGAAAGAAGGAAAAGAAGTTTATATGATCGTGAAGTAGTTAGGATTGATACAATGTTTTATAAACAAAGACAGTGAAAGTGATGTGTGAAACTTGTATTGTGAAATAAGTAATGTTTTAAGACGAGTTAGTTATAGTGTTATAATGATAAATGAGTGGGGTTGGGATGCACTAAATTTTTGAACAAAGAAATAATGAAATGACAATATAAAATGATTGAGAAAGTCAATGACAAATGTTGCCTGCGTTTTTCTTGTTGCTTATTAAAGTTAGTTCATATAACTTAATCGTTTGTGCGTATCACCTGTCACACGTACAAATAATCCGTTGGTAAAAATATCTCCAAAGTAATATTGTAAAATAAGAAAATATTAAATGCGAATTAAGATATGTTATTCATTTACATATGAGGAGAAAGTACAATGTAAATAATACAGACTGGAATTATTAAAACTATTAAAAGGAAATTAATGATAAACATAAACTGGAGAAATATAACTGAATTTACAATAAGTGCATACTGATTAATAAAGTCTCCGCTAAGGTTCGGGGCCATTTAACACATTGCTCGAACTAGGATTTGCTGGGTGTTTCCAATTTATTGACCATAACAATTATTGCGCCACCAGAGAAATTAAATCTTGGTAACAGGAGCAGAACAAAAGTATTAGACGTTCACTAAGTAAAAAAAGTATATCTATTTTTACTACATTTTCTCACCGACATCGAAACGTTTTGTATAAATGCATCCCATTTTGCTTACCAGGTGTTAAAATTTTGCACCGCCGCCGTGCTAACTATTTTAGCTACATAAAAAAGTTCCCCGAAAGTGTCGCAAGTTCCGCGAAAGTAAATCGATATATTTTCATCGTAAAAACAACAACCCAACTTAGTATAATAGCTGATAATTGT
>JAGDQP010000848.1:114178-140477 GCA_022664845.1 Lepisma saccharinum
TCATCGTAAAAACAACAACCCAACTTAGTATAATAGCTGATAATTGTTTCATCCCTGGCATTTTTATACCAAGATGTTGCGAGCTTTTGGTATAAGAAACTATAATTAAAATTGAAATAATGATTAGAAGTAGATATTTGGTGAACATCTTTCGGACAACATTTGTTGAAAAATGTTGGTGATGTCAGGTAAAAAAAGGATCTGCGTTTGTAACGTCTATCATGTGCCTATATAAACAGCGCAAGCTGTATCTGAAAGTGAGAAGCAAGAGTACATGGCCTCTTAATAGAAGATAGCCGCTGAAATCTCCAGTGTTAATTTTACAAAATTACAATGATTCTTCGGACTTCATTTCAAGAAAATTTATACAGAAGTGTTCTATAGTGTCACAGTGTTTCATATATAATAGTCTTATATTACGATATTCAAAATTAGCAGTGATAAATACATCTATAGTGACGGTGACAAGAGAGCATAGAGGAACTGATTACTATGGCGGACAATAACCAAGCAGCTAATAAATATTTGAACTTAAAATATCAATTATTATTGAACGATAGACTGTAAAACTGTATAATATATCAAATATTATTATGAAACAGCAATTACTAAAACGAGTGCGCAATGGATGGATATAGTTAGCAATTTCCTCGCTAGATTACATAATACGAATACGAATGTATCTGAAATCAGTTCTGCTAGGACCTGTTATCTATGGCTAGAACTCCCGAAGTGGAAGGAGCTCTAAATAAAGCTTCTAAAGAGAACCTTAATTGCTTGTTTTATTTGTTGTCTTCTCCCCCCCCCCCCTTTGCTTACATTGTCCTTTACACACATCCCTCGGTCTCCTGTAGTAGAAGGCGGACCACGTTTCCATATACACTATAGAGTTTATTTCATATATGTTCCCCTGGGCTGGTCAGTCCATACTAACATCATCTTGCCTTATAGGTTTAAAAATCCTACGCCCATAGCCGGAGAAGCAAAATACATATAAACGCCTCACATTAGTGATAATCTCTATTCTTTTTCATACCGAGTCTTTTAGCGTTCGTTCGGGAATTATAACGTTTCAAACTTCCGTCTTTCTTGCATGTCAATATCATGAATATTCCCTTTCTATCAGCATTGCACTTTCGCTTTCGTTCTAACGGGCTTTCTCTTCTATCAAAACAGTTTCCATATCTTCTCTTTTCTTTGAAAGCGACAGAAATATAAAGGAAAAGAAGAAACGAAAAGACGGCCAATCAACAACTTCAAGCGTCAAAATACACGCTAAAGGTCAAAGTTCAAGGCTGGGGACTTCACTCCTTCTTAAACCGCAGCACATTCAACCGAGAGGTTTCAGTCATCCATTTCAGATAAAGGCCAATGGAGAAAAAAGTGCTTGGAAGTCTTTGCAGTAGTTCCGCAGATATTGAATAATGCATGTTGAAGCCCTCGTTACAGAAACTTCTGATGGGGTAAAACCATAATTGATTACATCGATTTGTCAAGCAGCAGACGTACGAAACGGTTTATATTATCTGGTTGCCCTCCCGCGGACCTTTATGGTGTCTGAATCTTCAAGTCAATCATGAATATTATAATACGTATAGAATGCTATTTGAACAAGTTAATCTTTTCAAACGGTGAATGCCGAAACTTTCGTGGACGTAAATATGAAACACTCATGAGAATATTCAAGAATGTTAGGTCAATGGTATAATTTTACTATAATATTTAGGACAAACAGTACTCTATTACTCGAAATTGTATGAGGTTTTTATGTGGCCTCATTAAAATGACCAGACTAATTGCTTCACTTTCCATCTTTATTTTCCACAAATAGAGTTGAAATGTAGTAATATTATGCAATAATATATTTCCCTACAAGAATGAGATACAATTATTAGCTTACTTTTGTTATAAACGACGGAACTTGAAACTACTTAATCTTTGTATTCGCCTTAAGGCTATATAGGCTTCTACGTCTTAAACTTTACTGTAAAGAAGGAATGGAGGGAAAATGACCAAACTCTCTATTGAAGGTACCATCCCAGAGTTAATCTGATGGAACTGATAAAGATTGAGGGAAAACTAATTAAAGATGGCTGTCTTGAACGGGACTCTAAACCGCTCTCTCCCCAGTGTTTGTTCGAAATTAGCCATCGTTACCAGTAAACCGTACAATATGACCAAAAGGATGTACTCTTTTTTGTATTGCATTTATTTTCCTAATGGATAATCCTATAAGCATATCCCAAACACCCTAAAATATATCTAATCAATCAATAAATAGTTCTAGTCGAATTGAGATATTTTATATATATTTTCAATACTACCCTGCCCCAGAAAAGTCGAAAAGCATCCGAAAATGGCCGGAAGGTATCGCCATCATCGCAATCTGAACTGCATTCAACAAATTCGCATCCGTTGTTGTTGCAGGAGTCACTTTTTAAATAGTTCGTTCAATAAATATTCTACATTGCTTCAGATATTATATATCCGTGACCAATCGATTGTCCCGAAGTCTACGGAATGCTCCTCCAACCACCCTGGCCACTCTGGACCATTTGCGTTGTTTAAAGAGTCAATCACTGAATAAGAACATGTTTGCCATGAATGGGTGAAGATGCTCTGCAAGGCCAGAGACATACCACAGCCTATCTAACAACAGCTCTGAAGGAAACAGATCCCAACAGAATACACCATTATACCAACAAGAACAGTATTTTCTTGACACTAGGGATCCAGGATTCACGTACAGTAGTTTGTACTATAGTCGAAAGCTTCAGTTGACTCGAAATGTATAGAACCAAGATGCATCTGACCACATTACCTTTCGCCAGTTGTCCACGATCCACAAGGCCAGATGTCATGCTGATAACAATCAGGGATGTGTGAACCACCGGTTTCCAGAAACGATGAATCTTAACGTACCAGGTTATCCCATAAGTAATGTCGTATGTTCAATAACCTTTGCAATGACGCCATCTGACGAGCGGATTGTGAAGTAGATGTCACTTGATTGTGCAACAGTGTGTAAAAGGATAACGGCCTACTTCACGTTTTGGAACTGCGACTTGTGTTTGATCATGGCAGTGTTGGAGGACCATATACGGCATGTCATATTGTATGAATTTCACCAGGAACATCCAGCCAACGTAACGGCACGAAATATGATCAGGGTGATGTAGATGTGTGAGAGTACCAGAGATGGTTCCAGAGGTTTCGGTCTGGGGACACCAGCCTCACCGATAAGCACGAGGACAACAATATCTTGCGAGCAGCGGTGGAGGCAAATCTAGTGCAAACTCTTGAAGAACTGGCCAGCGAACTCCATGTCACCCATTCGACAGTTCATCATCTGCAGGACTTTGGGTACATGTCGAAACTCAGAAAATGGGTACTCCATGCGTTAATGCTTCAACAGAAGCAGCAGCGAGTTGACATCTGCAGTTCCCTGCTCACCCGTCACAGACGTGAGTCATTTCTGTACGTAATGGTGACAGAGGATAAAAAGTGGATGTTCTACCATAACATTATACACAAACGGCAGAGGTCACATAAAGCGAGACGCAAGAACTGTGCTACAACAGAATCTCCACCCCAAAGAAGTGATGTTGTATGTTTGGTGGGATATCCATGGGATAATCAATTTCGAAATCTGCTACGTAACCTGAGCATCAATGCAGATGTCTACTGTAAGCAGCTTGAACGCCTACGAACTGCGTTGTTGGAAAAACGTCCTACTCTGGTTAATCGCAAGGGTGTGCTCATCCACGGTGATAACGTGCGCCCACACATGGCAAGAAAGACCTGTTCTAAGATTGAGGAATGTGGCTAGAAGAAATTCCCTCACCCGGTGTTTTCACCAGATTTTGCACCAACAGAATACTGTCTTTTTCACAGCTTGCAAAACCACCTTTCCGGGAAAACACTAAACAATGAGGCTGACGTGCTATGAACAGTGACCCAGTTTTTGCCTCCAAAACCGATCACTTCTTTCAGCGGGGGATTCAACAACTGGTTGATAGGTGGCAGAGTATTGTGGAGTCCGATGGGACTATTTTCCTTACTAACGGTAGTGCTCCAGGTAAGTTATCGTTCTTTTCCTCACGGTGCAAAAATACATTACCTGGGTGCATGGGATAGGCTGATGTGTTATACTGTCCTGGTGGGGGACTATTTTAGCACGTGCCAAGTTCAAACCCACCCTTTCACTCAGTGGCGGTTAGCAGTTTCTATCCTACATAAACGTCGATGGGCTAGCTCCTTAATCTGCTAAAGATGACCTCTGCATTGATCACGATGATTGATAATGACAAAAATTAGGCTTTGCTCACACCATACTAGTGACGATGTAGGGCGAAGAACGTTCGTAGTCCTCATTATCTCTACTATTGTACTCCGTGCGCACTACACTCATAGTCGTTCTACCATTAATGTCTGATAGCTCACACCGTGTATTCATTCCGTTGTGAAATGCGTGGTGATTACTAGAATCCCGATCTCTGTGTCATAACGTATGATGCTCTTTCTGCCGAGCTAATACCCTGCACATGTTCACGGCAGATGCCACAGACCCTGGGTACCAAATGAAATGTATTAATTGAGTGTGTTTAGAAGCAAGGCGTTTAACCTCACGAGTGTCAATATCGCTCTATTCTGCTTACATCCATGCGATGCGAGGGTGAGTCTGAAGTTAAAAACTAGGACGATCTTGGGGGGCGTGGAGTTGACTCTCTTGGAGTTAAACGCCTTTGTTCAGTACGAATTAAGTTTCTTCATAGAATGCAAAACATTACGGACACTACGATCAATGATATTCCATAATTGTCTACATAGTGCTCAATCGGATTTCTTCTGGACTTATTCTTCATGATTTACGTAATCATTTGCTATACAGTGAAGTAAATCAAAATTGAACTAATCTTGACTCTATTTATATTATGCTTCAAAAACATAAATTTGGTGAGTATAATGTCACGAACTATATTGGACATCGTATTTCTCATTCAAAATGTGCGATTTTGAAATACTTACAGCTTGATTTAATAGAATTTCTGTGTAATTGTTGAACTTTTGTGCAAGGACATGTATTGGAAGGACCATATTTTCCCGCGTCTACTTCTACAGTACTGTTCGAGCCCGGGTTGCAGTTTCGTGGATCTTCCAGAACGAACCAAATTCCTGCAATGCCCCTTCGTTTTCCACCATTTGATAACAGAAGCCACAGCCGAGTTAGAAGCTTATAGTATGTTATCAGTCCTTTGCATAATTATACATGTAATTAAGGATCTGAAAAAATATTTTTAAACTCGAGTAACTCTCACCTGCTCTTCAGTGTATCAGTAATCGGCTCCCATTAACGTTTTACTGCGTCATCGACTACATCTGTTACAGGTGAGTACTGCGAAGTGATGTGCAAATACGTTTGCGCTCATAGTATAAAAATATAAGGATTCCGTCAGAGATTGTCATAAGATACATTATGCATATATACAGGCCTCATCACTTCACACGGGCTGTCCTACATTATTTTAATAATTCATTTGGACAACAATGGATTGGCCGTGGTGGTCCAATAGCCTGGCCGCCACACTCGCCCGACCTGAATCCATTGGATTTCTTTCTGTGGGGTCACATGAAGACATTGGTGTATGAGACCCCGGCTGAGTCGGAGCAAGATCTCATAGCACACATTGCTGCGACAGAAGAAATTCGACACATGCCACCCGTTTTCGATCGCGTCTATGCAAACATGCGTCGTCTATGTGAGGCATGCATCGCTGTTCGTGGGAGTTACTTCCAGCAAGTTCTTGTAGCACAATTCGCTTCGTGCAATGGACTCCCGATATGCGTCAGTTGGATCATCACAGTTCGTACTCTTCGGTTCGAACTTTGCAAGTGGCACGTAATGACCTGGTGACCAGTGTTTCCTTTGGGAGTGTTCAGAGTGTCTTGTATTACAAACATACTCCACTTGTGCCCAGTGGCGTATCCTGACTTTTGAGGTTGGGCATGCAATGTTATTACTATTATTATTATAAAGAATTATGCATGGAAATTAGAGATCACTTCCATCTAATTGCTCTTTACAAACTTGCAATTCCCTCTTTCTTACTGTCATAGACCTCGAAAAGTTCGACACATGGTAGTTTCACAGGTGATTTACAAGTGTTTCAATCGCATGCCAGTTTTCATGCGAAAACGAAACCCAAAAGGTGATAATTTCTTCTCGTTTTGGTGGTAAATTATAATTTCCTACAGAGAAAGAATAGGATGGCGCGGCAGGTATACACAAGACACAGAGCAAGAAAGAATTTGAAACAAAAATGCTTATCTGTTGCCGCTCACGGAAATAATTCCTGCTACTAAGGAGGAAGTAATTAAGTTACTTCATAAGTTTTATCCTTTTCTAGATGAAAGGCGAAAATAGGAAGTATCCTCAGTAAAGTCAACAAAATATGAGTATATAACACATTTAGAAGTTTATCTTGTGATTTTTTAGGAAACACAAAAATCCACACAATTTCCACACAGAATTCCACTCACGCAACTTACACACAACTGCCAAAATTACAAACTTTTGGGGAATTCCACATACATTGGCAGCGCTGCAACACACTCTCTCATCTAGATGGCAACTATGCTGAATGCAACTTTTAGCGTTGCATGCATTTTGGACTTCTCCCGCGTTTTTCTCCCAATAAAACATACGTTCACAGGCAAGCGGACGACAAAGATCTTGAGTAGACACGCACATACATAGACGAGAATACTGCAGCGCCACACGTGAACAGTTTACTAAACTACTTACTGTCAGTTTTTGTATTACGGGTTCTGGGCCAGAATATCAGGTGAAGTTTCGTAATTTCTCAAAACCTTTTCTGATTTCTCCTTGGAAAATAATAAAATTAATTAACTAGAATCCGAAGGCATGCAATGCATGCCTTGCATTCATGGACAATACGCCGCTGCTTGTGCCTTTGTCTCACTGACCCATAATGTTCCGCCCAGGTTCTCGCAGTGGTGGTTGCTTGTGCGGAACCGACAAGACAAAGTGGTACTGTTCGCTTCCCACTTCTCTTTTCCTTTCTACTGCAGAGAGTCCTGTTCTGCATACTATTATGTTAGGTCACATCTTCAGCATACTGTACTTTTCAAGGACTCACGAACACACGGTGAAAAGTCCTAAATTTCTTTCAAGTATCACTCAATGCAGTTTTGTGTTAGTGCAAACATTCAATCAACGTATGTCATTTCCACTGGGGTGGGGGAGCTTTGTGTCAGTGAACAGGACAATCTACGTATCATGTAGATGAGTGGCTGAGGTTTTACGACAAATTAATTAAGGTAACAGAACACTATTTTGTGGGTTCAGCAACAAAGTGTTACGAAAAAGACTCAGTAAGTGTTTGTGAATGAATTGTGGAATACAAATGGAAAGTGAAAACTTGCATGAATTGATAACGAATTAATCTAACCTTCAATAATACATTAATGTTTCTGGAATGCTTGCAGTTTGTTTACTGGTGGTTTAGCAACCACTCATAGCAACCCCACAACTCTCCATATCTTTGATTCTGTTTGCACTATCGATATGCCGCAAACGAATTATAACTTAATATTGCGTACTATTTCATTTCCCGCTCATTTTTGCAAATCTTTATTTGCAAACATAATTGGGAATTCCTCACTTCCTTTGGAGAATCTTTTGCGCACTTGTTCTGGAGTTTTCATTTTGATATTTTTGGATACTACGCTATGACTTCCTGTGTGAAATTTCACACCGCCTGTGTCACCGCATTTGTCTTTGTGCTATAGCGCGTCAAAGTTGCGTGCCGCCAAATTTCCCACGCTCATAACTCGAAATGGACACCGCTTTTGAGGTTTGTGTCCATATATTTTTTGTTTGCTTTGATGTCTACTTTCAACTCCCAAACGCTGTCATAGGAATTCTCGGACGCCATATCTTTGGAACAATATGTCACCACTGGATGAACTCTGATTAACCATCAAGTTTTAATAAAATGTTTGCTTCATGAAAATACGTACCTTTCAAACGTTCTTCTGTAAAATTTACATCTTGTAAATTAATTTTAATATGGAAAATATATTTACATTCTCTACTGTAATCATAGATATCATTTTATATCATAATTAAGATATCAATGCGATCCTAGATATATAACATGGATAACCCTGTAAGAATTTGAACTCACTCTATATCTGGTAACTCCTAATGGCACTGTGGTAGAGATTATAAATAAGTATCATGGAAAAGTTGTTTAAAATTCGTCTTTTAAAAGTGATATCTTGACATTTTTGTGCCCTGTAGCATCCCATTCTACATGTTGTCTTTGCCGTTTCCTTTTTAACTTACTAACAGTGCGTTAAAGAAGGAAAGGGGAAGGCAACAACTCTATTGAGGTACTATCCAGACATTCGGTTGATATGAATGAAAAAAACTAAAGATATTGTAAAGGAAGATAACCAACGTGAGCAACATATATTACACTGTTAAAATTTTTGGGAAAGTGGATTGATATACGCTGTAATATTTCAGAAAAATGTCAGTATTTGCAGTTATTGGCAGTAATCCAAGGAAGGCACCGAGAAGTTTAATTTATGTTATTGGAAGCTGTCAGTTTTCAATTCCAGTGTGTTTTGCGCATGTGCACAGAAAGAAAGAAAGGTTTATTATCGTAACCAAATTCTGAACAAATGTTTGCTGCCGAACCGCCGTCTTAATAGTTTATTTTCCCAGAAATGTGAAATATTCTCAATTAATGAATATTCCGATCCTTAATGGGGATCTTGGCAAGAAAATTACGAATTTGAAATTTTGCCTGGGAAAGATAGAATATTCCATTTCCAGTAGCATAGAAAGAGTTGTAAGTTCGTGGGGAGCACTAGAAAGTTGATAGAGAAGCCGCTAGGTAGCTGAATTGTATTATTCATCGAACCTCTGCAAAGAGAATTTTGTTTCTTTCGAAAACTTTCGTTTTTGGCATTTACGCCCCTTCCCATGTCAACTCCTCAATTAAAAAATCGAAAAATGATTTAAGCGTAGATTATTTTACGAGTATGCACAACGCATTTATGACCCTTTCTGGTATTTACTTATGACTGTCAGCTTGGTTCAATCGGTAAGACCCTGGACTTCTAACTACACTACTCGTGTTCGAGTTCCGCAGGAGACTTCCCTTTTATTCTTTTAATTACTGTTTCCCTGGAAATTGAATTATATCTCTTTTTTATCAGTTAAGTTACTGGAAATATCCATCAAGCTATGTTGCCTTGCTTCCTTCAGGAATATGTCTGAATATTTTTTACAGTGTACTTCCGTGTCAATCCGAAAGTATACCTTGGTATTTTCACGTGTACGATATATGCATCGGTCCAATAAAAATAAGTCGTAACATGAATTTTACATTCCTTATTAATATCCCATTTACTGAAAATGAAATTGTTTCAATAATTAATACTTGCAGCTTCAATTTTACTTTACTAATTTTTACATTGTTTCAATCAGTTTATTTAATGAACATTCTAAGAGTACGATAAGAATATCTGGTGTTACAACTATCACCATAAGGATATCAACTATAACATTGAAGATTAGTTTCACTTATTGCAATTAATCATTTATGAAACTTTCTCTTCAGATTGCAAACGGGCAATAAACAGCCTCCCTACCAGGAAACGCACCACCAGATGACGTAAGGTGATCGTTTCGAAGAAAATTCTGAGTTTTTCCTTCTTCTCTTGTCTTCAACACACACTATCTCATCGAAATTTCGAGAAATTGTGGCAATCTAACAGAAGAACAGGTTTCCTTGCTTAAGGTGAGAGCTTGTTAAGTGAACAAACAGGAAGCAACATCAAAAATTTAATATTCCGTTTTCAGTCTGTTCAACACGAAAGAATAATGCAAAGCTCAAAGCCTGATGCAGAGGGAAATTCTAAGCTTCCTAGAAGGAAATTGTAACATTTATATACGTATTATGCTAAAATTCCGTATGTGAAACTACAGAAAACATCAAAACAAGAACAAGTGCCCAACTTAGAATATTCTAGGTAAAGCCTTCTGAAAATATAAATAAAGACAAGAATAACAGTGAAGATAAACTCATTTAAGAGAAAGTATAGTTGTGGGTTGATACACAAAGTATTTATTAAAATATTAAGTGTTTTTCATAAAATGGAATATAAAGCTGGAGAAAAAATATTGAACTGCATAGAAAAGCTATGTAATGAGAAAATAACTGAGTCGTCCACTTGCAAACCCTGTTATACGATTTAGCTATCTTTGCAAGTGAACTGTTTTCAACAGGTTCTCAACGTGTAGCCATTGCAATTTTGATAGTGGACGTGACCCTCTCATTGCTTTTAAAGCGATTTTAAAGGGTTTTGCTGATGGATGTCTCCAGATCTTTGTGCAGGACGCTGAAACATTTCAAACTTGATTTTATTTTAAATGTCATTTAACAGGTTTTGCAAGTGGACGACTCAATTGCAAAAGGTAAGGAAAGAAAGCAAGAAGGAAGAGCAATACTACAGATAATAAGGACCCGGAAACGAAATACTTGAGACATGTTTACTCATTAACTGTATATTGTATACAGAGAATAATAAATACATGAAAATGAATTTGGCATATTAAGTGCATTATTTGATGAAAGAAGTAACTTTACATTGTTCTTTTCAGATTATTGCTGTTCTTATTAGGACTTGGCTACCAGTAAAAGTGGTAATCCAATTATAGTATGTCAGTGCTGTTATTGGTTTGCAAATCGAGATGTACTAGCTTCATTTGGGAGTCAGAATAATCAATAAGGAAGTATATTTGTGTCGTATGTTCTTTAAAGTTTGATTTACCACTGCATTAAAGTTTACGATTAGCAAAATATAGCTATTAAATACTGGTGTATATTTATTTATTGTTGGTACTTGTAAAGTAAAGCCAGAAGAAATTGCGCGGTAGGAGAGATTGCGTAGATCCTGGAAAGATGGGAAGGAATGGGACTAACGTGTTGCGCGTAAAGGGCAAGTGAATACGTTACTGACAGACTCGTCAGTTGAATTCCTGTGTTTATATCAGGTGGTCGCTGGAACTTATCATTACCTCCTTGCGTATACAACAGAAGAAAAATTCTTGAATTTTCATAAACGGTGTGTATATTCTCAAACGAAATGTTTTACTGTTAATATAAATCAAGGAATATCTGATCTAGTTCTTTGTCAGAACTAGTGTTGTAAGCCGTTTGCGGTCATTCTGGACATTTGCACCCAATTTATGTGGTGCGCGGTCTCTCCTCTCTAGTGAGGATAGTTGGTGCAAAGTAGCAGAATTTGCGCAGTAAATTCATTTAATACAATGAGAGGAGAGATTGCGCCTCTATAACTCAGGGCTAGATTTCCGTGTCATTTTTAGTCCTGGCTCCCTATTTGACGGAGGCATACATTGTGTGAAGAGTATAAAAATATTTTCCTCTGTCCACTTACGATTGTATTAGAAATTTTTTAAAACAATACCAATAGTAAGAAATGTATCATTTAATAGGAATATTCTGGCTGCTTAAGCTAATTACTTATTGTAATACAACAATTTGGTATATTGGATAACAACAAGTCGTTTCTATTTAGTTCGTACCATCGAATGTTATTCTCATGTGCAGTCTCCCCTACCCATGTGCGCAATGTTTCCTACGTAGAAGAAGTTGCGCAAATTAAGGTTCCTGGAAATCATTATCATTAAGCATGTAAGGAATAACAACAGAGATGAATGGTATGTAATTGTACATAAGATACTAAAGAGTATATTGGGTAACTTCTTAGAAGTTTGCATAAAAATTAGAATTTTAGTGATTTTTTCTTGAATTGGGCGCAATCTCTCCTAGCTTTACCTTACACACTTCTACATCGAACTATTTCATTCCCTTTGGGAAAGTGAGTTTGCTGTTGGAAGACGTAAGATATACTGTTCAGGTGGACTAGACTTTAGATTCTTACCTGTGGTTGTTAGCTAACCACTCTTAACTTAATTAATTTAATCTAATGAGCCGTATCATACTGATTGCATTAACTTATTTCAGTGTGTATAGCTTCATTGAAGTTTATACAAATTTTGCGAATGTAGTACTCGATGAACATTAATCTAATGCAGCGTATGACATACTTCTTACTACGTATCAGTTTGAAAATGTTAAACTATATTTAGTTTTGTTTAATTTAATTTAATTTATGAATGAATATCTGCCAATGTAACCTCTCATAATCATGTTAGAAGAAAGCAGCAATAAAACACATTAAAATTTTCTTGTATATTTTCAACATCATTTTCTTGAGAAAACTATGTTTTATGTCATCTTTTCATTTCAATACAATTTTACTTTATGTGGCAACATGATATAAATAAGAAACCTTGCAGATCATGCTTGGAAAAATATACTTTGAATGACAAGAACGCATAAGATTTGTCTATCAAAAACTGCATAATTTTTTCAGGGAGTTTCGTTCGTGTATCATTCGAAATAAATTTACAACGTTATTCTGTAAAGTAGAGTAAGCCATAGAGTTAATTTGAACCCTGGAGAGTAAAATATATTTCTCCAATTTACAGTGTGGACTGGCGATTCGAGTAGTGTTGTATAGATTATATTCGATTTCCTAAACCTTTTTATGACTCCTGAAGGTATGATTTTTAAGTTCTATTTTTCTTTTAATCATAAAACTATGTATTGCTTATACTGTACAAAAATAGATTGTTTCTGTATGAACATATTATTTTTCTACTGCAGTAAACTATAAACATTAGACCTCGGATTTTTATAACATGAGACTTTTTATCCTGCCCTAATTTCTCATTCCAAAATATTTAAATTTAATCATGTACGATTATCTAGCTATTATGAACGCGACGCCGATGCTTTTATGGGTAATATAAATCTTTATTTCACCATACGTTTTCTTTAGGTCACATTGTGAGCAAAATTTGTGAAAAAATTTTTTTTTGGCAATACTTTGATTCTTTTGACTCGAAACCTCTTTCCTTGACCTTCCACAAGGTTCAACTTACTGACTACTGCAGGTCCGGCAAGTTTAACAATTTGAAAATGGTTACCATCTTTCGGAATAACTCTACTGAAAATGAAGCGTAAGTTATGAATTTTTCATTGATAGCTGTAAATCTATTTCAAGACAAAAAAAATTGTAAATGCAGTTAAACTTTTGCATTGTTGTAAAGTAAACAATGTCTTGTGAATGATACTGTAGTCTAGACTCTAGAAGGATATACATAAGGAACAACGAAAATTTGCCAAATTATTTATTTCCTGATCGATCGGGTTATTTCGTAAATTGCCCGAAAGACGTCAACTTTTATTTAGAGTGGAATGAATTATGCTGATAAATGTCAGTGTACTGCTTATTCTCCACATCTTACAGCAAAACTTTAAATTTCCGTAAACAACATGAATTAGATGACACATAAGTTGAACTTCCTTTGCATTCTACTTAAAAAAAAACAATTATTTTGCAATTTCACCAACTACTCTGAAAGAAATTTCGTTAGAAACTTTTAAATATGATAAATTAAATTTTTTTCATGTTAGCAACTAACTCTAAGACTTAGTTAGCGAAATTAGAAATTAGTGATATTTGATTCGGATTTCTATGCCCTAATATATTTCAAAATATGCATACATTTGTATCTTACAATATTACTGAAGTTACAAAGGTGATCTTAAAACTGTGTGTATGACCTAAAACTGAAACTAATACTTAAAAACAGAAATTATGATCTAACGCTTAAAACATATATCATTTATTGAAGATTAGCGAAAAGTCAGCTCCCGTTGGTGCGGGATGAGTAAAACAAGTTGGCAAAATTAATAGTCGTGCTATTATTACTACTACTACTACAAATACTAATACAATTAATAATTCTAATGCTACCATTGCTACAACTATTAATACTACTGATAATACTACAAATACTACTACTACTACTAATAATAATAATAATACTGCTACTACAATAACTACTACTGTTAGTACTAATACTATAACTACTAATACTAATTCAAATACTAGTACAATGCTAGTACAAACATTAAATCTAAATATTTTTATTTACAACAATCCAAATTTAAATTTAAAAGTCTATTATATTTTCCATGTCAAAGCTTTGCTGTTTGATACTTAATATAAAATATAACTGCTGAGCAAAGCAATAAGTTTTAATTAAAAACTAAAAACGTGTACCAGTTTCACCAACTAACTACTTGGCTTCATTAGACACACTAAATTACATGATTAACACAACATCTCACGAGATAACAACATTCACTAATTCCCTCCCACCTAGTTCATACTACATCTAAGCATACATTCACGCCTTGTCCTGTAGATTGTTTTTATTTTATATCAGTGAAATATTTGAATAAATAAAAATAAAAAATAAAGAGAAAATAAAAGGAAAACTAAACAAAATAAAAAATTCTACTTTTTATTCCAAATGTACAAATTATATTTTAAGGCTCCTTAATAACTTATTCCACTGTTCATCAATTTTAAGTCCCGAGTTTCAGTTCATCATTTTATCACCTTCTACTTCCCTAAATCTTGTTCTTTCCATTTCCTGAAAGTCCTTCTTTCATCCTCTCCCAGTACTTTCACTTTACTCCAATCCACTACATGTCCCGTGTCTCCTATATGTTTATAGATAGTATTTATGTCCCTCTCCAACCTAACATCATCTTTATGTTGTTTTATCCGCTCGCTTAATTTCTTTCCCGTTTCCCCCACATAGCACATTGGAGAGTTGAGATTTTTTCGTAAAGTTTACAGTCGTCGGCGAATATGAGAATCTTACTTGAGGAGTCTGAAAAAAGCGTAGGTAGGTCATCAATATATAATAAAAACAATAGAGGTCCTAGAATAGTCCCTTGCGGAACTCCAGAGAGAATGGGAATGAAGATCGAAGAAGATACAGAGACTATTACACGTTGTTGCCTACTATCAAGGTAGTTCTGTAATAGTTGAAGTAGTTTGTCATGAATATTAAACCTAGTAGATAATTTATAGATGAGATAATGATGGCTGATGGAATCAAAGGCCTTACGTAGGTCGAAATATAAGACATGTAGTTGTGAATTGTTGGAGATGCATTGCATGGCATCAGTGAGTACAGCAGACAGATTCGTCAAGCAAGATATACCAGCTAAGAAACCGTACAATGAAGGATATATGTGAAGGGCAGTAACCTTATAGATATGAAATAAGAATTGAAGCTTTCCTGGCGGCGAATATTATACAGATGTTCTCGGGATATCAGCCAGGTGAAGTCCGACGATAGAGCCGATTCAAGAACAGACATTGTTCTCATCTTCAGGGCAAGTATACTGAGACCAGTTCATGTGTACTATATATAGTAACGGTAGGGGGCGGAGCTTAAGAATCTGTGTCTCTGATTGGTTGGCCTATAGCTTGACGCTGATTGGTCGTTTTCATGTATGTTTTCTTTATGACTGGTGTCCAAGTCCGACTAAGTTGAAATCCTGTATCTCTGTTATAGATACGATCTTTCTTTATTTTCTCACATATTATTGACAGAGTTGATAATAACGAAACTGACCTATATGAAGACACTGACGTTTTTCTAAATTCTGATTTACGTATAGAAGTAATGTTAGCTTTTTTCCAGAGTGTTGGGAAAGTTCCTTCTCTGAAACAACGGTTGAGTAGACGTATAAGTGGTTGCGAAAGAGAGGTGATTGCATTGCGAATAAATTTATCGGTAAGTTACAAGGAGATAAAGATCTGCGTTGTTTCCGAGATAAAAGAAGTGACAAAACTTCATCGGAAGTCGTTTTGATTGAAGACAAAGTGTTAGAAATAATGCAAGTGCAAATAATGAGGTATATAGATAGGAACGGAGTGAGAAGTGAAGCTGTTTTAGAAGAACTTGTTGAAAAGATTAGCCCTATCATCACCAAATGCAATTACAATATCATGCCACATTTCAATTGGAATGTAAGAACATTTTGTTCTTCCTTTGATCAGTGACCAGAAGAGTTTAAGGTTCCTTGCTGTCCTTGTTGTGAGACTTTCTATATATTGCGTGTGAACATAAATTACGTGTGTTTAGAAATAAGATTTTGAGAAAGATAAAACGGTAAGAGACAACCTCATAATAAAGAACTACACAGAATGCATGATTCACCCGACATTATAAGAATAATATGCAGGCACCGAAGATGGACATCTGGTAAGGCCAGGTAGCTCGGATGGCGGGAAAAGGAAGAATATCGTGGTTGGTAAGCCGAAGCGGAAGAAGCCGTTAGAAAGACCGAAAAGGCGTTTGGATAACAACATTAGAAGGGCTCTTCTTCTTCGAGAGAGATGTTTATGATGAAAATTGGTTTTATCTTGCCCAGGATATAATCGAATGGTGAACATTTGTTACTGCGTCGATGAACTTGTGAGTTCCGTTAGCTTTAAAGTTAGTTAATTAGTTAGAATTTTGAAATAGTTATAAAATATCTTGAAATTTAGTTTCAAAGATCTTTTAATAGGTATACAAATCTACAAAGGTGATTGTGTTGAATTGAAATTGAAAAAAACAATTTCAAAACATTAAGACAGTTTAAAAATATTTTGGAATTATGAACAAGGTTTGAAATTATTGAGTTAGCGCTTTAAAGGAAATGAAGCAGGTTTCTATACTAATTTTAATAAATTTACATGCTTTTTTAACTCTTTACAATATCATTTACTACTAAACGTAGGAGGGAAGTTACATAAAATATTAACTTGCATTTGAGAAAGTATACGTAGATATTCCAATCAACTTTTAGAATATCAGATATAAAAATATTAAAGAGTTTGAGAAATCTATATTGTTTAAACATTCTGTTCCATATTCAAAACATAAAATAGAATATATTATAAAATCAACTATCAAGCAGTATATAAAGCACTTGTTTAATTGCCAATAAATAGAGAGAACCACAATTGTTTTGATATGGGTGCCTAATCAGTAAAGCTTCAATTGAAATTCAACACTTAATGCAGTGTACAATCCAATCAAGCGCGTTAATACCTAGTAACACGCTAGTGAATCATATCTGTTCACTCCGTTTCAGCCCCTTGAAACCATATGTTAGTAAATTATATCATGTTTTCAGTAAGTATCAATAATCTGTGTAACGTTAAGAGAATACATCTCTCATACTTTGATCACCGCAATTGTTTTTCAGTCGTATATGAATAATGCATCTCCATTAAAGACCAATGATGTTTATAATGATCAAGCTCTGAAATGGTGAGAAAAGAAATTAAACGTTGATTAAACGAAATTACTCGCTCACGGAATAATCAATGGAACTCAGTAACTAATGTAGATATTACTCTGAAATTTTGCGTACTGTCTTTCGCCAATATACCAAGTTCCACTAAGAATGGAGTTTACGAAACCCCCCCCCCCCCCCATTTGTTAGTGCTGTCAACTTTTTAAAAAGTACAGTTTTTGTAAATGTTTCTACACCGTTCATCACACTTTCACTAAATTTATAGTGCACTCTTCGGTACCATTAGAAAACGACTGTGAGGTTGAATGCTCCGCAAAAAAAAAAAAAAAAGTTATCAGTGTTGCGAAGTAATCACTGGTTCATTCACAGACTGAAAAATGAATAGAACTCAGTAATGTATGTAGATGGAATTGTGAAATATTGTATATTGTCTTCCCCAGTCACACACAGTTCCGCTAAGAAACGATTTTACGGAACTCGGCCCGTTTGACAGTGTTGCAAACTTTTTAACAATACAGTTTTTGTAAATGCTTCCACACCGTTCATCAAATCTACACTAAATTTGGCATGAATATTCTTCGACGCCATTAGGAATGTAAGGAATTCTGTGTCTAAACTATCTCAGGAATTCTCTATCTCTATTTAAGGACTATTTCAGGAATTAAAATCCATCCAAACCTGAAAGAATTCCATAATGACATTTTCCATGCTTATATAGTAAGTCTTTTAACTGTTAAATGATCGTTTCGATAATGATATTTCACTTTAACAAATAAATATTTAACACTAGATCTGCTTGACATAGAATCTGCTTGACACTAGATCTGCTTGACATATATATTAACACGCTAGCGGCCATAATTTTGAAGATATTTGAACCAAATTTTTATATGTTGTTTCTAGGCTTAATAGCTCGGTTAAGTTCGTTAATGAGAAAATTCAGTCGCCATCTTGGATCCAAAATGGCCGCCGAACCCATTGTTGTATAGAATACACAGCCTAAACCGCTGGGGCTATTGAAATCAAATTTGGCATAAAGGTACAACATCACTTTTTGATTATGAAAATGTTACCTAATGAGTTCAAAGACGCCATCTTGGATCCAAAATGGCGGACTTTAAAATCCATTTTCCGAGCTAGAGATACGAAATTTGGCATAAAGGTGCATTATGACGAGTAGCTTAGGGAAATATCACAACATTTGGGAAAAGTCGCCATCTTGGATCCAAAATGAGCGCCCAAAATCCCATTTTGCACACCGTTTGAGCTGGATAAATGAAATTTTACTTGAAGTTGTACTATCACAAGTAGGTCACAACAAAATAAGAAAACTTTCAAAAAGTCGTCAACTTGGATCCAAAATGGCCGCCCCAAAAACCGAATTTCCCAATCATTGAAGGTAGAGAAACGAAATTTTCAATGAAGGTGTATGACCAAGAGTAGGTTACAATAAATGGGGCAAATCTTCCCTTTTGGGCGCAGCCAACCGTGGGAGGGTGAAGATGTACTCCGTGGTGGTGTAATGCTGCAGGGAGATTTTGGTTAAGATAAAAGAGGCGCATCCTCTCAAAAGCACTGAAGTTGGGGGGCGAGCCCCGGCTCCCAGCGAAACTTCGAAATCTACCTCAGCCTGTAGGCCTACCGAAAGGGATTTTTTTATTTCACACTAAAATATATAAGTAGGTTTAGAAATGTCTAGGACATGATAAAGCTACCCTCTGTGTGATGCACAGGATGTGGAAGTAGTACTCCACATCTTCTCGACCTACGGCAAGAGGTTAGGTGGGGTGGTCAGTCCCACGCTCGACCGCCTTTAATTTTCAAGGTGCCCAGGAATACCAAGGAGACTCTGGTAGCGCCAAGCATGGGAGCACTGCGAGAAAATTCTCCAGTGTCCCGGCTGAGATTTGAACCCGAACCGCCTGATTCATAGTCAGAAGCGCTACCGCCTGAGCCATTACGATTCCTTCTAAGAGATGAAGGTATTCTATTTAGACATTTCTTTTTTTTCCCACGACGATTTTGCCTTCTATTTTTTTAACCAATATTCATCTTGAACCACTCAATCACTTCTAAAATAGTTTCTCATGATGTAAATAAGTTCTATCTCTAGCTGAGTTTTAAGTTCTTCTCCAGCAAAACATTTCCAGAAATTCAAATTTAATTTAATTACTTCTGTCATTGACATTTAATGCTCCATCCTATAACAGACGTCCTATGTCAAAATTCAGCGCGACAACCTCACGACCATACTGCTCAATCGGAGAAGGAGCTAGGTCACGGATATTTGTCAAGTTTCTCTTCTTGGCCCTACCTCTTTCTCCTAGTTGTTACAGAAGCGTGTTAAGTTCATTGCCTTAACTTTTGCTAGCCTCTATGTACTTTCAGGTAAATGTTGTTTTCTTAACTTTAAGAGTAGAAAATTGGGACTATTTGCTTGTTAGTTACCGTGATTTTTTTTTTTTTGCACTGCATTAGGTTAAGTACTTTCATAATATCTATATATATCTCAACACCTATTCAGAAATTCGAAATAATTCTGATCCCATGTATTTTAAATAACAAATACCCAAGATGTATAGCAATTTTTAACTATTATTTGAAGATCTAAAATGCAGATCAAGTTACATTCCCAGAATTTATTTTTCAGAAACGAGGAAAATGTCCCTCACAATTATTTACAGTTTATTTCACAAGAATGTTTTTTTTTATTCAATTGCATGTACACTAATAATATTGTGGAGTAACTACTGCCCTTCAATATACTTTACATCATCAAATTATTTGACTTTAAAAAATGATTTAACTTGATTTGTACCAAACTCTATATATTACGTGTTTTGCACTTAATCATAATGATAATATATAGTATATTTGAACTAGTTGTGTCAAATTATTAAAAACAACGTTATCAATACCAAGCATACACATGATTCATTTAATATATGTTGCAAATTACTTAAAAAATAAGAGATTGTCACAAGACCATAGTGACAAAAGACTTACTTTTGGTTACATTTTGTGTTAAGTAATTAAGTCATTGCCATTCTCAAACCTATTAGCTGATTTTGCGAAATTTCTACATATACTCTGCAGAGTGTTCAAGATCAACACAATGAATTTTACGGGCGATAACAGCACTATGCCTTAAGCCCGTCCCGATACGGTGAAGCCCCTTATATTTGTTACGCCTAAACATAGCTGTTAAGTACATCATGGTCTTCCCTTGTAGTTCACTGTAGAAGATCCACAAGCATTGGATCTTCTCTGGTTTCAGTTCACTCCTTTCAAAAAGAATATGAATATCTCTTACTTTGAGCTCTGACATGGCCTCGCAAAAGCAGAAAGAAATAACTCTTTTAGGAAGTTAAATAAAGAACCACTTAAAGTGAAACAGTTCCACTGAAACTTCTATTAACATTTTGTTGCATAATTTCTCTGCCATATACGTAATACTAAATGCTGTTTGAATAGCATTCAATTTCTGTACATTAAAGCATTTCATACATATCTACAAGCATTTCAGGTTATTAAGCGGTTAGTCTTTGTAGTAAATAAACAGACAAAATGTTATCTGAAATAGTGTGGTTTTGTTCTGGACCAAAATTAGTTTACCTAGACTGGATGTCTTGTAAACGAAACCTAAATAACAGTGAAATACGGTCCATTTTGCATTGTTCACCACATGAGTATTTCCACTCATTTAAAAGAAGCAAATGGAGTTATTTTATTGTGCTGTTTCTTCATTTTCCATTTGCCTTCCAATAAAAAATATCTTCCATCCCTTCTATCCACATCCGCTGTTATAACGCCAGAAGAAAATTAACGTGCTACACGATGCGCAATTGTAAATAGAAAGAACTAAAAATATGTATAACTTATTTTGCACGAAATCGTTTTCTGGATTTCACTTATCCTATAAACTGTCGATTATGTATTTTACTGCACAAAATATTGTGGTTTCATGCGTGGAACACTTTTAATAAGGCACTGGTAACAATAATTATTATTTTTCTCTCAAAAACGGATGTAACTTGTTTTGAATTTACGCTCTTCATTCCATCTTGATTTTAGATATTAAATATACTAATTTCGCTAGTATACTGAATTTCTGTCACATATACAAAATAAGATACATAATAAGTTCAATCTATTTTGTTTCGTTTGTGCGAATTAATTACCTCGTATACCTCGAATTAAATATCTTACAGCGGAGGTGGAAAACAATAGCCAGTTCTAAATCTGAACACTCTACATTCTCTTTTCATAGAACTATATTAGACAAGTTAGGTCATTTGAAAGTTAGTCAATGTGCATAAAAAAATTAACAGCGCTATGTACATGTAATGATTCATGCAATCGTGTAAACATTGGTCTTTGAGTTCGATGCGATTAATTGATGCAATTTTGTGTCGCCAAACAGTAGAGGACATTCTGTCAAGTGTGTCTCACTGGTGCATGAAGGTGTGTACTTTGCTAATGGGCGTGTTAATCCATTCTACTTAAGTAAATTATAGTATTTTGTGTTTCAGTACGAGAGCGTGCATTATCTTAAAATAGCTGGTAGTACTTTATTAAGCTACTGCAGTGTTGATTTAAGATATGTACTGTTTTTTTTTTTTTACAAATGAATAGTTAAATATGATGAAAAGTTATAACATTTCCTAAACCAAGAACTAAGTGAAAATAATGAAATTATTCAGTTTTGGTTACCACAACCCAAAAGGATTCAAGTTATTTCTGATAATTTGCCCCTAAGAAAACAAGGAACTTGATAAAATCAAAAAGATGTTTACTTCTTTAATAAAATATGGAAACTTTGATTCTGTCTTACTTGTCTCCGTCGCTTATAGACTAAACTTTTGCCTCCAAGATGCAAATAATCCAAATAAATTTGAGCATAAAGATTTAATTTCATCAGGAAGAAAGTAGAGATAATGTATCTTATAAAGTACACGAAGAGAGTCGCAGTGGTATGCGTAGGTCAAAAGTACTCACTCTTAGTCTGGAAGAAAAATGCTGACTCTGGTAAGGCTTAAATAGGCCCTACAAGGAGTTCATATAATCATTTGCGTAATTTCAAGAAATCATTATTGATTTATGTTCATAAAATAAATTCAACTGGTTCTGAAAAGTCACTTAATCTAGTATATTAGGAGCCATTAGACTCATTTATTGTAATCAATTTCCCGATTCTTCGAACATAATATATGAGACATTGGATTGCAATTCGTTGTTTATAATACGATGAATTGTATTATTTATAGTAGTGCTCAAGCAGGATTTGATTGAATAAATAACACTTCTAACATAGCACTCTTCCTCCAGAAACAATAAGTGGAATCTTTCTAAAATAAAATAATAATAATTTAATTAATTTAATTCAGTCTTGTTCCATATGGTTATTCATTTGAAGAATAGTAAACCACAACATAAAAAGTAATATTTTTGGTGACATGAATTTAACCTGAACTGTCTTATGGTCCCCTGTACATACGTGATAGTTTCTAATTTCTTCATGTAATAGATGTGTCTTTTACGTTATGCAGTCAGTATAGCAAGAAAGATTATGTGAGTTGTGAGAGTGAGAAAGCCAGTGTCAGTCTTTTGGACGGCATGAAGAGAGAAGAATACTTTCTGTTTTTAATCCGAGTTTATTATTTGTTAGTGCGACAAAAGAAAACAAAGGAAAGACAATGTATTCGTAAAGGAAATAGTGTTGGCCCGGCCTCTACACCTACTCGCCTATGTGTTTCCGATAAGAACTTCGTAAAGGAACATTACGTTATATCTCTATTTAAACCATAAGAAATTTCGTCAGAGACAAATCACCATCTTTCCAGACTATCAACTCCCTCTCACATCACGCAATTGGTCTTATCCTTCTATTATCTGCAAGACGAGCTAAACTCAAGTGTTGCTTGCGAACAGTGTTGTCAACAATATTCGCTTGGCAATAGTTAAGCAGCAATCTAAAGTTAGGTAAAACCCTAGCTTAACAATGTTAGAATTAGGCGTGTAAGCTAAATTGGTAACACTGCTTGGGAGGCCTACCAGCCTTTTGGAAAATTTGCATCTAACCCAGACATTTTAGGAAAAGTTAGGAAAATAATCCTATAAAGCTGAATTTTTTAGAAACATTTGCTAATGTACTTCTCTTTGACATCCCCAAAGCCCCGTACTATTTGACGCGTTCTTTCTCTCAAAATGGCGGCCATGAGATTTCGACTCGACCGAGGGGAGTCCATCGAGCTCTACGATACTGGTGTAACTGGTCGAAAGATAGGCGCCAGAGCAGATAATTTAAACTTGTTTTGTCCACTTCAGTCTTATCCAATGTGGACCAAATTTTCAGTTCTAACTCCTTTCAATACGCTTCTTCTCGCTGTATGGCCCATTTTTTAAAATAAAAAATAAATCTTAATTCCTGAGTAATTCATATAATAGTATACAGTACTCTGTATATAATAGAAAATACTGCAAATAATAATTACATGTTTTGTAACAATCGAGAAATAAATAAAAAACGGGCCGCACAGCGATACCACTCGTAAAAAAATCTGAAAACCGACAATTTGGACCATATTAAATTAGTTTAGACTGAAAATGGAGATTGATGGTCCTCTCCGCTTCCTGGTTTCATATATATTCATGAAATTTACAATGGCAGGAGTCAGTCCAGTATCGCTTTTAGATAGAGGTTATTGGGGAAGTCTACAACAGGTTGCCTAATAACTTTTGTCCACCAGATGGAGGTTTGTACAAATGCCTCATAATTACGGCTCGGAACTTGATGAAGTGACATCTTTTTCGTGAAGATTTGGGAACGACGCATACCATAACAAAAATTTATTTCACACTAAACTGAAGCAGAAAACGATTTTTATTTTGCATTATTTTTAATTTTTTGTTGTTTTTCGGTTTATTGGCTCCCGGGTTGGAGTTACTGGTCTCCCACCAGGCGCCTCCCAAGGTGGCGGATACGGGAATGCCGACCAGATATGGTGGGTACCGGAAATACTCCGGGGCGGACCAAAACCAGTACTGCTGCCTTGCAGTTAGTAGAGGGATCTACAAAGGCTAGGAGAAGATAACCCCAAACAAAAATATCATGGTGAGGGGGAGCAGCATCACCATTACCACTCTGAGGCTGAAGATGAATGACATCGGCAAGGCTCAGAGATGGACAGAGGACGACATCTTGAATATCTTCCTTTGCTGCGAGGTCGTAGAGCTGACAACTCTACACCGCTAAAACATGTCAAGAAATAGTAACAGATGGTTTATGGATTCTCCTGGGGTAAAATATTCCGGAGGTAAACTAGTCCCTCATTCCGATCTCCGGGTGGGGACTGCTTCAGGGGGCTTCAAGAACAGGATTAAGAAAGAAAGACCTTAGAATAGGAACGTGGAACGTACGCGCATTATACCAAACGGGCGCTCTTCAGGTGACGTACGCGACACCGATAAATACGAGCTAGACATATTAGTGATACAAGAAGTTCGGTGGGACGGTCAAGATAGCATCCCACAGGGCAAGTACACTTTCTACTACAGGGGAACACAGTTTCACGATTTCGGAACAGAATTCCTCATTAAGAACAGTATCCTTCAGGCGGTTCAGAATATAGAGTTCGTAAACGTAAGACTATCGTACGTTACGATACGTACTCGATGGGACAACACGGTTTTATTAAACGTCTATGCTCCGACTGAGGTGGCTACTGATAACGACAAAGATATATTCTACGATGAGCTAGAAAGGTTGTTTGACCGAATGCCGAAGTATAATTCGAAAATTGTGTTGAGTGATTTCAATGCAAAGGTAGGGAAGGAAGAAAAATATAGACCTAATATAGCCAAATACAGTCTACAAAAAAGACCAACAACAATGGAGAAAGACATAACTTTCGCGATTTCGAAAAATTACTGCTAAAGAGCACGTACTTTGAACACAAAGACGTACACAAATATACATGGGTATCTCCGGACGGCAAAACTCTCAACCAGATAGATCATGTATTAGTAGATAGACGAAGACAGACCAACATAATGGATGTTAGGTAGTACAGAGGAGCGGAAGGTGACCCCGACCATCAATTAATGATCACAAAAGTAAGGGAAAAGTTATGCATCGCGAACAGAAAAAGCAAAGGGTCAAAACAACTGAAATTCAAAGTTAAATAGTTAAATAATCCGAGCATAAAAGTAGAACTCTCAAATAGGTTCGAAATCCTAGCCGACTCTAAAAATAATAAAGATGATAATAATAATGAAATTGATGTAAGTAAGATGTGGGAGGCAATTCGTGAAACAAATAAGAGCGCAGTGAAGAAACGTGTAGGTGAGAAGAAACAACACAAGAAACAAACCTTGGTTTGATGAAGAATGCTTTAAGCTTCATGAGGAACGAAAATAGGCAAGGCAACGATAGCTAAGTAATAAATGTGAAGCAAATACCAACCACTACACTGACGCGAGACGAAACGCCACACGCGTGTTCAGAGGCAAAAAGCAAGAATATCTGACGCAGAAGAATCAGGAGATAGAGGAAAACGGAAAGACAAATAACATACGAGATATATACAAAGGGGTAAGAAAAAGTTACCAACCGAGGTTAGGAATGATTAGAAATGAACGTGGAGATCTTCAGGCGGATCCGACTAAAATTGTCGATGTGTGGAAAAGTTATTGCGACAAACTTCTTCATGTACACAACGGGAAACAAACAGAGGAATTTGAAATCCATACCGCAGAACCGTGGACCTAGCGAGATCGAGATCGAAATGTTGATAAAGAAAAAGAAAAATTTTAAATCACCAAGAATAAACAATATTCCAGCCGAATTAATTAAAGTAGGAGAAACGGCACTAATCAAGGAACTACATAAATTGATACTTGCTGTATGCAGAAAGGAGGAGCTTCCAAAGGAATATGAAACCTCAATAACAGTTCCAATTTACAAAAAAGGCGATAAATCGGACTGTAATAATTAC